>RQTK01000794.1:131123-165992 GCA_003991915.1 Elysia chlorotica | reverse complement strand
GGATTTTTTTTTAGAAAAGTGACAAAAGAGGTTTTTTTAGTATTTGTTTTTTTTTTCGTTTTGTTTTTGTGTATAGCAGTATTGAGGCAGAAACATGTTTTTTTCGTTTTGTTTTTGTGTATAGCAGTATTGAGGCAGAAACACTATACATCTATAGTGTGTAAAGACACATAGACACTCCCTATACACATGTTCTCAGTACATGTATCATGATTAACACGGATCCAACTAATAGACAACAACTGCGTTTGTACCTATTTTTCCTGAAAAATACCTATTTTTTGCTATGAAAGTACCTAAATGGGACTTTTTCAAGTAGGCAGGCCTGGTGACCCTAAAAGAGGACTAAACACACATTTTGTATGTGGCGAAAAACAGGTATGTAATAAGTGCATCTATCTATCGATGTAGCTATCAATCCATTTATTTAACTGTCTATATTTTCTCTATATTTGTATCCATCTCTCTGTTTCTCTGTACGAGTAAAACTATTTGTATGCCATCAAGATTTATCACAAGGAGTGTTTTTATATGATCCTTGAAACCCTCTCTGTTATTCTATCATTCTATATTCTCTATCTATAGTTCTCACTACGAGAAAAAAGAGGAAAAAGAAGAAGAAGAATAAAACAAAGAGAAGAACAGGGATAAAACGAAGTAGTCTAATATTGATGTGCAAGAAGAGGAGGAGGAGAGGGAGAGCAGGACCAAGATGACAGGAAGAGGAGTAGAAAGAGGAAGATAAGAAGGAGGCGGAGGAGCAACAGAAGGAAAAGCAGTAGTAAGAGGAGGAGCAAGGGGAGGTGCGGCAGGAGAAGGAAGAGGAAACGAACCAGGACGGGGAGCTAGAAGAGGAAAAAGAGCAGCAGGAGGAACAGTAGGAGGAAGATGAAAACCAGGAGCAGGGAGAGGAACAATAGAAAGAGCAGTAGCAGAAGGAGATGGATAGGGAGGAAAATGGACAGGATCGGGATGAACTAGGGAAGTAGGCGAAGGATGAGGAGTTAGAGGAAGAACAGAAGCAGCAGGTAATAAACTGAGCGGGAGGAGGCGCAGACGAAAGAGAAGTAGGAGGAGGCGACGAAGGTGGAAAACGGAGGGAAAGTAAAAGGAGGAAAAATAAGTGGAAGAGGAGGAGATGCAAGCGGAGGAGGAGGAAGAGTATGGAAAGGCGAAGTTAGAAGAGGGGGGGATAAGAGGAGGAAAAATAAGCGGAAGAGGAGGAGAAGCAAGCGGAGGAGGAGGAAGAGTATGGAAAGCCGAAGTTAGAAAGGGGGGGGGGGTAAGAGGATGAATTTAAGCTGAAGAGGAGGAGGCGCAAGCGGAAGAGAAGGGGGGGGGGGAAGAGGATGAATTTAAGCTGAAGAGGAGGAGGCGCAAGCGGAAGAGAAGGAACAACAGCAGGAGCATATGTAAATAGATAGATAGGAGGAGGCGCAAGCGGAAGAGAAGGAACAACAGCAGGAGCATATGTAAATAGATAGATAGGAGGAGGCGCAAGCGGAAGAAAAGAAACAACAGCAGGAGCATATGTAAATAGATAGGAGGAGGCGCAAGCGGAAGAGAAGGAACAACAGCAGGAGCATATGTAAATAGATAGATAGGAGGAGGCGCAAGCGGAAGAGAAGGAACAACAGCAGGAGCATATGTAAATAGATAGATAGGAGGAGGCGCAAGCGGAAGAGAAGGAACAACAGCAGGAGCATATGTAAATAGATAGATAGGGGGAGGCGCAGGAGCAAGAGCAGAGGAAGCAAAAGATAAAGGGGGGGGAGGCATGTAGAATGAGCAGGAGAGAGGAGGAAGAGCAGAGAGAGAAGTAGCAGAGAGAGAAGGAGCAGAGAGAGGAGCAAGTTAATAAACTGAGCGGGAGGAGGCACAGACGAAAGAGAAGTAGGAGGAGGCGACGAAGGTGGAAAACGGAGGGAAAGTAAAAGGAGGAAAAATAAGTGGAAGAGGAGGAGATGCAAGCGGAGGAGGAGGAAGAGTATGGAAAGGCGAAGTTAGAAGAGGGGGGGATAAGAGGAGGAAAAATAAGCGGAAGAGGAGGAGAAGGCTCAAGCGGAGGAGGAGGAGGAGGAGTATGGAAAGCCGAAGTTAGAAAGGGGGGGGGGGTAAGAGGATGAATTTAAGCTGAAGAGGAGGAGGCGCAAGCGGAAGAGAAGGAACAACAGCAGGAGCATATGTAAATAGATAGATAGGAGGAGGCGCAAGCGGAAGAAAAGAAACAACAGCAGGAGCATATGTAAATAGATAGATAGGAGGAGGCGCAAGCGGAAGAAAAGAAACAACAGCAGGAGCATATGTAAATAGATAGATAGGAGGAGGCGCAAGCGGAAGAAAAGAAACAACAGCAGGAGCATATGTAAATAGATAGATAGGAGGAGGCGCAAGCGGAAGAAAAGAAACAACAGCAGGAGCATATGTAAATAGATAGATAGGGGGAGGCGCAGGAGCAAGAGCAGAGGAAGCAAAAGATAAAGGGGGGGAGGCATGTAGAATGAGCAGGAGAGAGGAGGAAGAGCAGAGAGAGAAGTAGCAGAGAGAGAAGGAGCAGAGAGAGGAGCACGAGGAAGAACAAGGAGGAGGGAGAAAAAGCAGTAGGGAGGAAAATAGGAGGAGGAGAAGGAGAGAGGAGGAGAAATGGGAGCAAAAGGAAGGGCGAGCAAGAGGAAGCAAGAGCAGATAGGAGGAGGCGCAAGCGGAAGAAAAGAAAGAAGAGGAAGAGCAGAGAGAGAAGTAGCAGAGAGAGAAGGAGCAGAGAGAGGAGCACGAGGAAGAACAAGGAGGAGGGAGAAAAAGCAGTAGGGAGGAAAATAGGAGGAGGAGAAGGAGAGAGGAGGAGAAATGGGAGCAAAAGGAAGGGCGAGCAAGAGGAAGCAAGAGCAGAAGGGAGGAAGAGGAGGGAGGAAGAGGAGGGAGGAAGAGCAGGAGGGAGGAAGAGCAGGAGGGAGGAAGAGCAGGAGGGAGGAAGAGCAGGAGAGAAAGAGCAGGAGGGAGGAAGAGCAGGAGGGAGGAAGAGCAGGAGGGAGGAAGAGCAGGGAGAGGAAGAGCAGGAGGGAGGAAGAGCAGGAGGGAGGAAGAGCAGGAGGGAGGAAGAGCAGGAGGGAGGAAGAGCAGAGGGAGGAAGAGTAGAGGGAGGAGCACCAGGAGCAAGGACATAAAAAGCTAATAGCCTATTCCATATTTGAAGGAGAGATAGGGAGAGTGGGAGAGAGAGGGAAGGATAGATTGAGAGAGAGAGTGGTAAAAAGCGAGAGAATGTGTGTGTTAGAGAGAGAAACTTGATAGAGAGAGAAAGAGAGAGAGGGGGAGATAGATAAAGAGAGAGAGGGAGAAAGAGAGAGAGAGAGAGAGAGAGAGAGAGAGAGAGAGAGAGAGAGAGAGAGAGAGAGAGAGAGAGAGAGAGAGAGAGAGAGAGAGAGAGTCAGTATTACCATTGTCGAAGGTTTTTTTATGAGTACACGGGTGTTTTTCACCTACGAATCGATTAGTCCTGGAACCCAATAAAAAGAATTACGCAGTTTTTTCCACAGGCTGAGTGTATTTCTCCCACTAGTAATGGTGAGGGTTAATTGTATCTGATAAATAGCGTTGACTTCATCTTTCTTTGTGTTTATTTATTTTCTAGTGGTGGTGAGGGTTAATTTGATATGATAAATAGCGTTGACTTCATCTTTCTTTGTGTTTATTTATTTTCTAGTGGTGGTGAGGGATAATTTGATATGATAAATAGCGTTGACTTCATCTTTCTTTGTGTTTATTTATTTTCTAGTGGTGGTGAGGGATAATTTGATCTGATAAATAGCGTTGACTTCATCTTTCTTTGTGTTTATTTATGTTCTAGTTTCAGTATTATACTAACAGCTATTTCCACACAGGCGTTGCAACTAATCAGGAACAAAACAAGGGACTCAATAACCAAACACTTTGATAAAAAGAAAAACAAAATGAAGACCCAGGAATAGAAAAATTAACGACTAAACATTGAAAAGACGAAAATTTTGTAAATTGTTACGGATGCTATAATAACCGTTCCATAACAACACATTTTTATCACTGTGTTACGGTTTTCTATCGATGGCGTTTTTTCTCCAAAATTAGACAGGTTAGAAGAAACTATTAACAAGTTGACACGTAAGTCACATGACTTTTCACATATTGACACATAACGTAGGTTTACACTTTATTCCAATGTTGACAGAAATAAGGGACAGATAGTGATGTTCTCACCTGCAGGTTGTACAGCTTGACTTTGTTGTTACCAGTCTGACAGAAGGACCAGGCCACCCGGCAGCAGCTTCATGTCCTCAATACAAGGTGTCTCAGAATCGCCCGCCGTTTTTGCCGAGAATGTTGACTCGTGTCTGTGTTGAGATGGTATCATACACTCATCATACGGGTATTGGATCTTTCAGATAACTTTCACCTATTTAGTCTTTGTATTGTGGAATCAAAATAATTATCTGTGACTTCTTGCAAAGACCAAGAGCCATCTAAGTTAAATAAAATGGGGGTGAGTTGAAAGTATCAGTTTTGACAACTGCTTACATTTGAGAAACTATTATTTAAAAATATATTTTTGTTTTGTTATAAATTATTATTATGAAACTAGTTATAAAATCATCATAATAAACTCTCCTTTCAAAATGCCAGAGTAGAACATTTTACATGTAACAGGAAAGTGTCCAATTACGTCACCCTCATGTTGGCATTACTGCATTTAGTGCACATTACATACAGTCTGACAGGGTGTGGAGATCTTAGAGTGGTGCATACCTACAACGGCACCCACTACAGCGGGACCTTCGCTACTGCAGGACATTTCAAGAACCGCCGTTGTTACTACTATGTAAAGTCTATAACTTCTGCTTGGGTTTAACGGGACACGGACATGGGTGAGCTTGGATACAGAGGGAGTACGGAGCAAGCTTTGCTTCCAAAATAACGGCCATTCAACCTGTACGGCATTGTTCTGGGCCGGTCAGACACCTGACACAACAGTCCAGGCCCCAGGGTAGAGCTAGACAAAGGATGCGAATGTGTCGTATAGTGTGATACAGTGTGCAATAGTAGAGTGCGGAAGGGCTGATCAACATCTATGGAGTCAATAATAAGGTGATGGGATTGTCAGCCCATAGATAAATGAGGGAACGAGAGAGAGAGAGAGAGAGAGAGAGAGAGAGAGAGAGAGAGAGAGAGAGAGAGATAGAGGGAGAGAAAGAGAGATAGAGAGAGATAGAGAGAGAAAGAGAGAGAGGGGAGGGAGTGAGAGAGAATGAGAGAGAAAGAGAGAGAGAATGAGAGATAGAGAGAGAGAGCGAGAGGCAGGGAGAGAGAGAGAGAGAGAGAGAGAGAGAGAGAGAGAGAGAGAGAGAGAGAGAGAGAGAGAGAGAGAGAGAGAGAGAGAGAGAGAAAGAGTGAGAGAGAATGAGAGATAGACTAGAGAGAGACAAAGAAAGACCGAGAGATAGGTCCATATAGTGCTGACATTGCGGGCTAAGCAACAGAACCAAACTCAAATGTTGAAATGAGGACACTTACTTTATTGAGACTAACAGTTCCCCTTAACACTTTCAGTCACTTAAAAGCGTTATAAAATGGAAAGCCTAAAAAGTTGTACATGTACAAGTGTTGTTCTACTTGTATAGATAGTGTTTTTTATGCTTTTTAAAGTGCAGACTGGAGGTCCCTGACAAGTCATGTCTAACCTCAAGCTCTTGGGAGGTCCGCGTGGTGTTGCTGCTGTAGCTTGGGCTGATTGTGTGCTGCTGTAGCTTGGGCTGATGGTGTTGCTGCTGTAGCTTGGGCTGATGGTGTTGCTGCTGTAGCTTGGGCTGATTGTGGTGTTGCTGCTGTAGCTTGGGCTGATTGTGGTGTTGCTGCTGTAGCTTGGGCTGACGGTACTGCTGCTGCTACTGCTGCTGCTGCTGCGGTTTGGATGGTCTGGATCGCAGGATGCAGTGACAACAAGGCCGTTAGTGGGAGGCAACAGGGGATTTTCTTCAGGACAGCACAATATGGTGTAAATATAAGGGCTTATTTAGTCATATCTATAAGTAAAAAGCTTTTTGTTTATATGGTAATAATGTGTTTCAGTGTGCGTACTAAAATACTCTCTACATCATCGGTAATGATGATTCTGACATAAATAAAATGATAAAAGAATATGTTTTCATTGTTACATAGGTGGACTTCTTTCAGTATTATAAATTTAACTTAGGTGAATTTCTTTTCATGATGGTGTTTAAACAAAGGGTAATGCGTTATACTAAAATAAGCAGTCCCTATGTAAAATAAGAAGCAGAAAAACTGACATGAACAAATGTGCTTGTAATACTAACCATTAGCTCTTGGATTAATTTGTTTTCATTTTGTACTGTGGACTTCTAAAGAATGAGTACCTGAGGCTCTCGAGTGAAGGGTGGCAAGGAAAGCGATGACAACCTCCCTCACAAACGCCATTTGCCTGGCACATTCACTACACTAGCTCTGGGATACCCAAAGCTCTTTCAGGGAGCATGGGACAAGGTTTTTAATGCTCGTAACATTTTCCAGAGTAACTGAGCAGTTTCGATAAATCTCTAAATCTTACCATTCATGTTACTGAGCAGTTTCAATAAATCGCTAACACTTACCATGGTCATGTTACTGATGAGCTTCAATAAATCACTAACACTTACCATAGTCATGTTACTGAACACTTACCACAGTCATGTTACTGTTACAATAAATCGCTAACGCTTACCATGGTCATGTTACTGAGGAGCTTCAATAAATCGCTAACACTCACCATAGTCATGTTACTGTTTTGATAAATCGCTAACACTTACCATAGTCATGTTACTGAGCAATTTCTGTAGCTTTCGGAGTCCCCAAATCTGGTGTGTGTTAGTCTCACTGACTTTGTTGAGCTGGAAATAAATCACGAAAGATGACTAAATAAAACAATGCATCAAACTCATTTCATGACACAGGAATGATTTCTGGTATTAGAGTAAGGGTTATATTTTCCAAGTCTTTGTTTTCATGATAAAACAACAAATAAAGAGATACAGTGAAAACCTCACAATTCAAAATGAACTGACCGAAACTAAGAATAAGAGGAGGGGACACACCTGAACCACAAGAGGGATAATTTTAGTAGACAGTTGGTAACGTTTTTTGAAAAGCTGTGATAATTCTTTAAAGAGATGTCTTGAGGAACAGTAATTATTAAATTCTGTTGGACAGATACATGTAGTATTTTTGTAATGCTTATTGGTGGTGTGAACTTTGAATTAACGAAATCACAAAACAAATTGAATTGTGAATTTATTTTAATGGGGCCAAATAGAAAAAAAACTATTCTCTGGCAAAATTCGGTTTATGAGAAATTCAAATTATAAGACTTCAATTTGTGAGGTTAGTGTGGATAATCAGAACTTAAACCAACAAGGTTGCTCTAACCCTGAAATTAACCTTTTTTATTTGCCTCTTAAACAGAATTGCTTTCTCCTCATTTTTTAAAATCTTTGTTGAGAGGAACCGATGGCTTTGTTTGGTTTCCGATAGGCTTTTTTTCGTTTCCGATAGGCTTTGTTTGGTTTCCGATAGGCTTTGTTTGGTTTCCAATAGGCTTTGTTTGGTTTCCGATAGGCTTTGTTTGGTTTCCGATAGGCTTTGTTTGGTTTCCGATAGGCTTTGTTTGGTTTCCGCTAGGCTTTGTTTCGTTTCCGCAAGATCTTTCTCGAAACCACTCAGGGTAGTATAAATTGNTATCACTTACCATAGTCATGTTACTGAGCAGTTTCGATAAATCGCTAACACTTACCATAGTCATGTTACTGAGCAGTTTCGATAAATTGCTAACACTTACCATAGTCATGTTACTGAGCAGTTTCGATAAATTGCTAACACTTACCATAGTCATGTTACTGAGCAGTTTCGATAAATTGCTAACACTTACCATAGTCATGTTACTGAGCAGTTTCGATAAATTGCTAACACTTACCATAGTCATGTTACTGAGCAGTTTCGATAAATTGCTAACACTTACCATAGTCATGTTACTGAGCAGTTTCGATAAATTGTTAACACTTACCATAGTCATGTTACTGAGCAGTTTCGATAAATTGCTAACACTTACCATAGTCATGTTACTGAGCAGTTTCGATAAATCGCTAACACTTACCATAGTCATGTTACTGAGCAGTTTCGATAAA
The DNA here is from genome assembly GCA_003991915.1 of Elysia chlorotica. Classification (NCBI taxonomy): domain Eukaryota; kingdom Metazoa; phylum Mollusca; class Gastropoda; family Plakobranchidae; genus Elysia; species Elysia chlorotica. The sequence goes on along the minus strand of RQTK01000794.1, from coordinate 157,788 downwards.
TCGCTAACACTTACCATAGTCATGTTACTGAGCAGTTTCGATAAATCGCTAACACTTACCATAGTCATGTTACTGAGCAGTTTCGATAAATTGCTAACACTTACCATAGTCATGTTACTGAGCAGTTTCGATAAATTGCTAACACTTACCATAGTCATGTTACTGAGCAGTTTCGATAAATTGCTAACACTTACCATAGTCATGTTACTGAGCAGTTTCGATAAATCGCTAACACTTACCATAGTCATGTTACTGAGCAGTTTCGATAAATCTCTAAATCGTACTACTCATGTTACTGAGCAGTTTCAATAAATCTCTAAATCTTACCACTCATGTTACTGAGCAGTTTCAATAAATCGCTAATACTTACCATGGTCATGTTACTGAGCAGTTTTGATAAATCGCTAGCACTTACCATAGTCAAGTTACTGAGCAGTTTCGACAAATCGCTAACACTCACCATAGTAAACTCTGATCCAGAATCTAGCGCTGAAAAAAAGAAAATAAACCAAAAAATATCATGACAATGTATCGAGGAAAAAAAAGAAAAAAAAAGAAAGGCGTCGTAATCTATTACGAACATGCTATCATCTAAAACATTTTAATATTAAAATGTTTTTGAGTTTAAGGCTTTTTTCCCAAAGTTTTAATATTATTTCATATTAAACAAAGGTATAATGCAGCTGTCGATTGCTTTGACCGCTAAAAATACATACCGATTTTTAATATAAAATAAATCAAGAAGCTTTTTCATTTTGACAATGAGTGTTAACTTTATCTGTGTACACTGGTTTACTTTTTGACATTGTGCTCTTCCCCTCTTTTTTGTATCCCATTCCTTCACAAACGTTTATGGGTCTAACATGATTCGCTTTAATCTTAGTTCAATCTCTTACTGCTCAGGTCTGGGAACACCTGCGTCAGGAAGAGCAGTACTACTTCGAACATGTGAGTCGCCATCTCATTAGACGACGACCTCATCTTTGTTTTGACCTGTATAGATAGGAAACAAAATGAAAATTCACTTTTCATAAATATTTATTAAGAGTTATCGTACCTGGAAGTAGAACTGCAGTAGTTCAAGGTAGAGGGGCCTGCTCAGCCAGAAACATTATACTGACACTGAGACTGATCCGACCAGCGTCACACAGACACATTAAACTGATCATGGATTTCAAACCGCAACCTCCTGATTGGTAGGCTTACTCTCTACCACTCGCACGAGTTTCCCCACTTCACCCTTTATTTCTGTGTTCAGTGCGGTCAACTCAAACTATTTTGCAAATTACATCTTTTATCTAATTTGCTATATATGTATAAAGGGTGAGAGATAGATAGTGTGAGAGAGAGAGAGAGAGAGAGAGAGAGAGAGAGAGAGAGAGAGAGAGAGAGAGAGAGAGAGAGAGAGAGAGAGAGAGAGGGAGAGAGAGATATAACACAAAAAAAAAACATGAAATACAGACAGACAAAAAGAGAATTTATTACGTAACAAGATACAAACAAAGTGTACATTTATTATTATTCTTTTTCAGTGGATGTGCATCTTACAAACAAAGTGAATATTTATTATTATTCTTTTTCAGTAGATGTGCATCTTACTCTTAGAAAGGCTTTATGTAGAGGAAATAAAAGTCCACAGATGTTTGCAAGTGGATGTAAACGTCTTTTTTATATTAGTTTGATCCTCTTCGGGTTCATTACAATGGAAACCCTCATAATTTGAACTGCTTGTGATTTGATCTAAACTTTGAATTCAGAGGATTCGAAGTACAGGAGGGACAAACCTGAACCAAAAAAATAAAAATTCGCAGATGATGATTTACTGTACATAAAAAACTGTGTTTATGAAAGTTTCCTGATGTTTTCTTTCTACGGCAACCTTCTCCCAACCCCATTTCTGTTAAAAGCATTTCTTAAGCAGCAATGCATTGAGTTCTGCTTGGCAGGTAGTATTTTTACTTTTGTAATGCCTGTTGATATTGTGAGCTTCGAATTAAGAGAATCAAACCAGAAAAACTTCGAAGTTTAATATTAATAGTGCCAAAGAGAATAAAATGACCTATTCTCTTGCAAAGTTTTATGAGAAATTCGATATCAGACTTTTTTATAGCTTTCACGAGGAGTTTGATACAAAAAGGACAGTAAAGTTTCACGCACACATTCTAGATTTATATGATTTTATCTTCATGCATTATTTTATTATACATAGATGGTTTTTATTCTTACAAAATGTGCAAACCATAAAGTCTTATAGTAAAGAATGCACTGTTGTTTCATATTTCAAATGTTTAAAATATAAAGAGTGACCTATAGAACGTATGTCATGGGTGGCGACTGGCACCACTGGATAAACATAGCAATAGCGGCTTATACCAAAGTCATTAATGACCATACCACATACCTCAGTGCTAAATATGTCCAGTCTGTCTTTAAACTCCCCCACCAAATCATCTAGCATTTTTTCTTTGGCGGCAAGGATCCTTGGGTTCATTCTGAAAATAAAAAGTATAGATGTGTGTACATGGCCATGAATTTAATAAGTGGTGGTGGTCCTATTTCCTTTCTGATTCGAAGTTGACGTGCCAAACAATCTTGCACCAGTCTGTGGTTCTCATGTAGCAATTTAATAAGATGAGGGACGAAAGGTTAGATATATAATACTAGTTACTACAATACAATAAAAAAGTAGGTGATTCAAAACATGTTTTTAGAAATGCAGGCTAACAGAGGGTTTATTCCAACTAAAATGATTTAGTTCATATTTTTTTCTCTCTCTCTCTCTGTCCTTTTTTTCTTCTATTTTCTCCGCTTTCTCCTTTTTTTTCTCCAACATAATTTCCCATTGATGTTTTTTGCCACAGTTGTCTCTCTATCTGTCACATTATCGAAAAACAAGACCCCAATAATTGCACTTAACAAAGGCAAGTCATTATCGAAAACAAGACCCCAATAATTGCACTTACAAGTGCTAAACATCTGTAGAGCACCTGTTAGTGTGGACTGGGTGCAACAACCCTGGCCCTCTGATTAGAAGCTGCTTGCTCTACTGTTTCAGCCACCTGGCCTACCAGTTGTTTACAGTCATGCAGCTTGCATAGCTTCTGGTCGAAACACTGGTACAGTGGTAGTCTTGAGTTGGGTCATTATGACCCAGACGGAGGTGACCTAGATTTGCATAGATCTATATGGCCTGGCTGAATGTCTTTGCACCAGTGTCTATGCGTCAGTGCATTATGCCTACAAGTGGGTTTGACAGTATTGCTTTAATCTCACCCCCCAAGCTTTCTGTCTATGTTTTTCTCTCCCTATCTCTCTCTGTCCGTCTTTGTAGATCTCTGTGACTGTTTCTGTCTTTGCCTCGTCTATGTCTCTCTCTCTCTCTCTCTCTCTCTCTCTCTCTCTCTCTCTCTCTCTCTCTACTTTTTCGAATTTGTTAAAAGTCTAAACATTGCAAGCCCTGAAATCAAATCTTCGAAAAGAAAATTGAAAAATGTTAAAAAAAAGGTGGTAGTTTGTGGAGGACAAGAAGTTTTAAAAAACAAAACAACACAAAAAAACATGAAGAAGAAAAACAGACTCTTTTTCGTCCCCAAATTGGTCAAAAACATTAACATATTATGCATGGGCTTTAAAATAAAATTGTAATGTTTTTTTTTCTGTTGATTTTGTTTGTCCTACTAGATCTATGATTAATTTGTTTTGAAAGCTACAAAAAAGAAAAGAATTTAAGATTTTATCTTTTAGAAAATATAGGGCTATAAATGTTACTAGTATTTTTAATGGAAATTAAGACTGTTAAAAATTACTTTCTGACCTAAAGAAAATCTGTATATAGAAAAATGCAAGTTTTAAGAATTTGGCCCTGGAAGAATAGAAAAAAAAAAAAAAAATAAGCTTAGATCTACCGGTAAGAGTAACTTCATGTAGAAGAATCAACACATGACTAATATTGAAGGGAATGACGAAGCCGAGGTTGGTTTCCGCGACAATCATTTTCAACACAGAGTCAGTGAAGAACAGCTTGAAGACCCACTGTCGACTGATAAATCGTGAACGACACCAACGAATTCAGTGAACGATTCTGGCCTGTCCGCAAAATCCACATCTCTAGATATCTAGAATCTAGATCTAGACTCGGCAATGGTGTCACCGAATTCAGAGTCGAATCTTTACCCCCTTCGCTCATTTCGCCGAGTTCTATGTCTGATTCGTCATTCTCATCAAGATTGTGCTCAATTTTAAGAGATTGAAGAAAATCAAAGGCAATTTTCTCCAGTTCAGAGCTAAATCTAACAGGAACAGTTCAAGATAGACCAACATGCTCGAATGAGTATGACTCGACCAAACGACGATAAAAATATTATTGTGTTTCTTTTCCATTAAAGAGTTCACTTCAGCCTCGTTTTGAAATAGCAAACTATGTCGCATCGGGTCGTATTACTACGCTTGGGGGGGGGGGGGACAGGGGCTGAGATTTAGAGACAAAGAGGGGCAGACATAAATCTTTCCAAACAGATGCTTAAAATATTAAAAAGATGTAGATAATACAATGTTTTACTAAATGTTCAAAACCTAATAACACATTTTTATTAAGAAAACAAACAGTCTCTTAAGCTTAGGTCTTGTAACAGATGATGGGAGGCGAGGAAAGAGGCACACACATTTACACTGACATACATACATACATACATACATACATACATACATACATACATACATACATACATACATACATACATACATACATACATACATACATACATACATACATACATACATACATACATACATACATACATACATACATACATACATACATACATACATACATACATACATACACACATACATACATATATACATACATACACACACATATACATACATACATGCATTTAAATTTCAGTTTCTCTAGGCCTATTAAAAATGGTTGGTTGAAAATGATACTCCATCTTCTTTTCTTCTTCAGCATATAATAAAATTGAACATCGAGCAGTAATTTAACACAGAATGCATTAAAGAAACCGTCAAAAACTATTACGAAATACAGGTAGATCAAGTGCGAACTCTTTATTTCTATGATGATGATTTCAACATGTATCAACATAAAAACTAAGGTACATCTAAATCTACTTACCTCGCAGCCATTGCAGCAATAGGGTGTTTAATGTTTCTATAGATTTAACAAGATCTAGACCTAGATCTACTTGCACTCTGAAATATTGACTATATCTAATCTAGCTCAGTTTGGCGAAATCTAATGAAAAGGCTTAGCAGTTGTAAAGAGGTCCCTGGTAATTTTTTTCCTAGATCTGATCGAAAAGATCTGGATCTAGATCTAGATATTTAAGGTAGGGGCCTATAGATAATAATAAAATTATAACTTTTGCTGTGTCCTAAAATTATGTATAATTATGTTGCGGAAATTGCTTAGTTCCAAAAGTATAATACTATCTCTAAAAAACTAGCCTGCACAAGAATTGTATTGCGGTTGTAGTGTGTGTCTCCAGAGTCCAGACGGAATAAAAGTGCAGAACGTTCGAGATCGGGGTCTTTATAGCGGTTGCCTGCTCGACTTCCTGTAATTTTTGTTTTCCAAGAAACCACGACTACAACAAGGAAGCTAACGCCACTTTAAAATTTGGCCTTAGTCACAGATGTCTGAATAGCACTAAATCGCCCACAAAAAATGGCGGCCCCTTTTCGCGGCATATCAGCGCGCGGGATCGCGGTGTCTGTGGGTCGAATAGGTTGGGCCGCAGGGGGTGGGGGTGGGGGCAGAAACTACCGATTAGGAATCCAGTGCATAAGATAAATAGGAGGAAAATAATGACACCGGTGCTGTCTGCAGAGTTTTATTTACTTTTAAATGGCGATTATTATTATTATTATTATTATTATTATTATTATTATTATTATTATTATTATTATTATTATCATTCTGTGAGCAACTTGCGCTGAAACATACGGTGCGCAGTAAGTAGCACCAGGTGGAAGGGAAAAAAAGCTACAAATACATACAGTGAAAAGGAAGAAGAAAAGGAAGTAAATTATAAAGAGTATTATATACAGTTTTTTTTCTTCACGGGTAACAAGGACAGCGAGGGTGTATTACAATAATTATTGTATTTTAATCCAGTTGTTACTGGCGAAGAAAGAGTATTTGTTTGGCGAGTTTGTGTCAATGTTATGAAGTTGTCTCTTTAAGCTCTGGTTGATTACATACATAGATTTGCTCATCATGTAACATTATTATAGGCATAGGCCCGCTAGGCCTACCCTAGCGCATTGAGTGATTTCTATTAATAGAAATCTGTGTGCGCTTCGTCCTGCCCCCACTTTCCTCTCCCCAGTAACATTCAAGTTCCGCCGTGCTGTAACGTCACCGAGCGATCTAGTGCTATTTATAGAGCTATGTATTCAAACGAAATCAAAGAGATTTTGCACAGAAAATTGAATATATAAGTCTAAAAAACGGTCTCTCTCCTTATACATGTACTTCATTACTATATTGAAAATTAAAAGTATAAGAAATTCTGGGATGTGGGGCATCATTATGCTTTCATAGTTAAATTGGTTGAATCATGACTTTTAAAATCTAATTTGATTTACTATCTATAATGAAATTGGAAAATGTTGTTTCATAGGAAATACTCTCTCATTGATCTCAATGATGTCGTTTTTTTCCAGAACTATTATCATGATGATGATGTATGTAAAATGTATTTTGTGTTCTGTTGATTTTTGTTTATGGGTCAGAGATCGTAAATGTAGTTTCAAAAAGTATTCTTCACATACTTATATCCATTTAATTCTGTATTCATGACACATTAACTAAATAACAATTATTATTGTGTACAAAACTCTAAAAACAAAACCAAATTGTGGACAAAATTAAGACTTTGAAAACAATTTTTTTTTAAAACCTCTGTTTTCAATCATTTATCAATTTTTAAGGTTTGTTTACCTTTCCGGTGTCCGATTCATAAAGTTTGCTGTCAAATATTTTCATTCTACTCCCCACATATGTTCTTCCTGAAAGTTAAATATTTATTCCTTTAAAAAATACTCTATTTGCTTTGATAAAAATGTTCTATATGTATTTTGATATTTTATTGCTGTTTCAAAGAAATTACCAAACCAATTTCCCCTCTAAACATGTAAATGTAAGATTAAGGTTATACCATACATGTATTTTTTTCTGAAAATGAACAGTTAGTATATTTTTTCTAGGCGTTTTCAATAAAACAAGCATCAGTTTATTGTAGTCTAGACAATGCTTTTTTTTCTCTCCATAAAATTGTAATGATGTTTTAAGTTACAGAAGTAAAGATACTTTCATTTTTAAGAAGAGGAGAGAGCATTAGGGAACACTAAATGGTTTTTATGGATATCCAAGAATGATCTTCTACCAATTTTCTAGAGAATTCTTTCTATATTCAATTATTTTGTTATTGCTACATGTATTAAATATCATTTGAAAAGATTATGAAAGAGAAAATTCTTCATCATAAAAAGTTTTTCTCTCCCCCAGCTTCCCCTCCTCCCCCGTCATGCCTCTGTCTGTCTGTCAGTTTCTCTCTCTCTCTCTCTCTTTCTCTCTCTCTCTCTCTCTCTCTCGCTCTCTTTCTCTCTCTTGGTCGTTCTGTCTGTCGGTCTGTTTCTCTCTCTCTCTCTCTCTCTCTCTCTCTCTCTCTCTCTCTCCCTCCCTCCCTTTCCCTACTTTACTTTATACGGATTGAAATGATTTGTTTCTTCCCTGCACAATTTAAACTTTTCAAGCTTTAAACATGGTGCCTTAAATCCCCTTTGCCACAGCTTGTTTGGTTCTAAATTTTAAAGTTTTCATGTAAAGATTTCAAAAAATCAATTGGAAATATCAAAATGATTCTACCGACTATAACTTATTATGCCATTTATTGAGATTTTGAGCCACAAGAATTTAAATTATTTGTTGTTTTTTTTGTCATTGTACTTATGGTTAATTTTAACATGAAATACATACCGATTACATGAATTTGGAAACAAAATGTTCTCATCTTAGTTCTTACAGACACATTATAGAACTTGTTATAAAACAGGTTTGTGAAGTGCTATTAAGATTTAAGAATCATCCCTTGTAAAGACATATATGATCTTTTATTTATCTTTTTCTTCTTTTTTTTTTCAGTTTGAAAATCTTATGGATGAGGTAAATATCTTGACATTTAATTCTTCATTAATGTTATTGGTCTAGTATTGCGCAGGCACCCAAAGACAAAGAAAAAATCAATTATTTTAAATTGGAGAACAAAATACCAGTATCACACTATCGTTTGTAAATATTGTATTTTGAAAACTTTTTGCATTCTTTTTCACTGATTTGTCAAATCTATAAAATGGTGTCAATTTTCTGGGAACAAAAAAAAGGAAACTATTTTTATATATGTACATGTATTATCCATAAACAATGCTTTGCCTTTGCTTTTCCTTCGTGACGATTTAAAATAATTCAATGTATCTACTGAGTAAATTTACGCCAATCTGTATCTTTTTTAAAAAAAGTATAGAATCACCAAACCATATATAATTAATTTGGTTTTTATTTACAGGAGTCGAGTAGAAGTGAGATGACAAGGTGAGTGATCCAGCTTTTTTTTTATTCACTGAGGCTGATTATTTACCGCAGAATTTTCTAATTCTTTTTTTTATGACCTGTTGTGTAATTGAGAAATTGTCATGACTTGAAGTTCCATAGGCTCAGGACAAAACATAATTTTTTTTTCACATTATATGAATTATATAATTTTTTCCCCTCTATTCTCTTATTTTTCCCCTACGTACTTATCAGATGAATATCTGCCCATTTTATCTTTGTGGATTCAGTTTCTTTTGGATAAGTAAGTTATTTGAATACTAACTTTTTTTTTTTTTTTTTTGGGGGGGGGGGGGGGTAAGACTTGTTTCTGTTTCACACAATGAGCTCATGAAGTCATCTTGTAGGTTTTCAAAGGGTTAACTTATTGAGGTAGAAAATAACTGTGATTATCTGTCCAGATGATGATAAAATTTGAATTGAAATGCGTTACATCAACAATAGAATCAGCTCCAAAAGATTTTAAATCAGTTTATTCTTATACAGTGTGCAGGGCGTTTTTAATTTATGTATGTATATTTAAGCAGTAACTACCACTTGCTTTTCCTTAAGGTGCAACTCTGCAAGTTTGAACGATTAGATGAAAGCTAATAAATGCTATTAATATAGTTTTTATTAAAATGATTCATAATATTTTTTCTGACATTCTCATCCTTAGAGAACAGTAAATTTTGTTCTCCTAACTATTTTTTCTTCAAAGTATTTAGCCATGGGATTTTATATACACTAATTTTTCGTTTTTGGCTTGGTTCAACGTTTTTGGGGGAAATTTTTTTTTTTTTTTAATTTTCAATCTTTTGGTAATTGTAGACCCTTTGAGTTATTGTTACCACTGCCAATCCTAGATGGGAATATAGTTACGAGTGGTCTTGCGTGGGCTGTGAAACTGCCTTTTAGGGTTACTCTCACTGTTTCTTCATCTTTACGGGTACTACAATTGCTGTCGCAGAGGTCGGCTGGCACTTTCTCCGGGCCCATTTACAGTGTCTTCGTATGTGAGGATGGTATGTTCGGCACTCCTGATTCTCAGAGTTGATGTTGTTGTTTTTTCTAGAAAGTGTGTGTGTGTTATTCCAATTTTTTTGTGATAGCCATCATGTTTTACTGGACAAAGGGCTGTGCTCATAAATGTTTGTGAATTTCTCTGTTGTGTTTGCATGTTAGGCATTTTTCTAATCCTTTGGCAAGAACATTTCATTAGTACACTTTAAATTGATCAATTTTTTAAAATGATATTTTAGTGAACCCATATATTTCACATTAAAGGTCTGTTGTTTTTTTTACCTTAACTGAAATGAAAATTGAAGACACATTTTATTTATTGCCCCCTTTTTATAACATGTGAATTTTAAGACATTAACATTTTTTTTCCCAATCAAACTCCCTTGATGTGGAGCCCTTTACTTGCCCATAGAATAGCTGCATTTGTGCTACGTCATGCTTTATGTTGTAAGTAGAGTGTAGATGTTTTGTGGAACAAGTATTGGTTTAAGGAAGGGTGTGGTGGAATACAGAAGTGACCAAAATCACAAAAAGCTTATGACCTTCATTGTCCAACAAAAGTGTACAGGATTGTTATCTCTTTTTGTTTATATAACTCAAACTAAATTTAATGGTACCTCGTGGTAGGTTGAGAAAAGATGATTTAAAAACCATCTTAGTCCCCTTTTCACAATTTTTTTTCTCCATTTGATAGATCCAAATCAGAATGTAGCCCACTTATAGACAAGGCGTGTTAAAAAATTGAACGTCTCTGTTGACTGTGTGTTTCTTATTATCATTGGGAAGAGAGGGAATTTTAGCCTATAACTTTTAAAGCTGTGCGTTGAAATTTTAAAGAAAAATTGCACATTTTGAAAACAATTACAGTAAAGAAGCAAGCCATTAAACTTTTGTCTCTGTTAATTATAGCAAAGATCCGGTTAACGATTTTTTCCTTCAGCTTTTATACATCATATAGAAGCTAAATGCCCCCACAGCAACTGCATTTTCTCATAACTGCTGAAACGGGTACGGTATCTTTTATATCAACACGTACATGTATTTCATTATTTCACGGGATTTTTGGGTTACGCCATGTTCAGCTCATTAAGAAATGGATGCGTTTGATACAGGCAAAATAACCGCAGTAGACATGCATTTGCTCTTAGAGCCATGGAGAGATTTACATGTACCAATATCCTATTGAGCACAGTTATATCAATTACAACTTTATTGAGTAGGCGGAGAATGCCATGCCCTCTATCTAGACAGCTGTGTATAGGCTGAACAAGAAAAAAAACCCTATTTACTCTGGGTCTGTCCTGTCCCAACCATGCTAATTATTAACTAGAGATGGATCAATGTTAATTGTTAGCCTTTCAAATTAACGCAAAAACGCATTCATTTCGCTCAATTCGCTGCCTTGGCTTGTACTTGTTGAGGAGGTCTCGCTTTAATACCTTCCGATTAGAGTTCTCCTCTCTGGTATTTTTTATCCACGGTTCGAAACATTTTGTTTGTTTGTTGGTTTTTGTTTTTTTTTTTTTTGTCAAAATGCATTTGTCCACCCTCGTCGCCGACTGATTGTTCGGTGTCAGTATTATGTGTCCAGCTGAGACATAAGCCTAGGTATCCCCCACAGTCTCGTGTGTGGTATCAGAAACTGTCAGACGTAAGGGTGGGGACTAATTGGCTCAAGTGGTAGAGCGTTCGTCTTCATATCTGAAGGTCCGCTGTTCGAATTCCGCGATCGGCAGATTTATTTGTTCGAATTCGTCCTCTGTAACTGGTTGGATCGGTGTCAGTATAATGTGATCGGCTTAGACAGGAGTTATGATATACCGACCTGTCTCGTATCTGGCAGCACCTAAAATTATCAGACGTCAATCTTGAGACCCGTCGACAATATAACCTAAATAGTGCTGACGTTGGACGTTAAACCAACTCAACTCAACTCAGTCATACTAAGTATTGAGGCCTGTCCCTATATCCTTTAATACGTGTATATTGCTGAGCTTGGATGTTAAGCAACCAACTCGTCCCAACTCAGCTGATGGTTTGTTATGATGAGCAAGTGCAAGCATGCCCTGCAGGTACAATTACAATCAATGCATTCGCTCGGGGCTCTCGAGAGCTACACGTAGACAGACGCCCTTAGCTTATACATACTTTTATGATTGAATGATTTCTCAGTATTGGGTTTCCTTATTGCCCAGGGCTGCCATTTTTTTTTATTCTGAGCCAAGGATTATTATTATTATTATTATTATTATTATTATTATTATTATTATTATTATTATTATTATAAAAATGTGTCATTTTTTTACAATAAAGATTCTCCTTTTTTTCTCCTCCTCCTCCTCCTTCTCCTCCTCTTCCTCTTCTTCCTCCTCCTCCTCTTTCTTTTTATTATTATTATTGTTATCATCATCATTATTATTATTATTATTTATTATTGTTGTTGTTTTATTGTAATTTTTGTGTACTCACAACTACAGTAGTAACGTCAATATTGTATGTACTTGATACTCTCTGGATCTGGTTTTGGCTGAATGTTCACTTGGTTGTTTTTCTTATTCTTTGATGTGCAATTTTTCGGGACCTGCCCTTTTGTTAGTTTGCTGTTGTTGTTTCCCCCCCTTTTGCACGTTATGTGAATATATACATTATACTCGTAAAACAAATTGAAATGTCGCTGGCGCCCTTAGCTGAATGCTTTCTAAAACATTTTCCATCATCAGTAGAAATCTTGCTATTTTGTCGTACAACCACTCGATGTTTCTCGTGCCTTCAGTGTATTGCCTTGGATCGAGACTCAGTCCTGTTCTTTTGTTTTTAGATCAATGGGAACCAGCCTTCGTGAGTTTTACACTTTACAGTTTCACGTTACCAACATTAGAGGTTAAATTTTAATATTCGCGTGTGTGTGTGTGTATGCAAGTAAGTGTAGAGAAAATCGGAGGTTGGTAAAGAGGAGAAGGGGATGCTCAGTCCGTAGAGCACGCGGCTTCCAATAAGATGGTATGTGGTTTGATCTCTAATCGGGCGTAAAACAAACAGTCCAATGTTTGATTTTGGTTCGACCGGAGTCGGTATAACTATAAGCTTGTTAGGTGTTCCACTGGGGACAAGTTTCCGATGGGAACCTAGGTTTTTAACTAGTCTCTCTCTCTCTCTCTCTCTCTCTCTCTCTCTCTCTCTCTCTCTCTCTCTCTCTCCCTCTCTGGCCCGCTAGTTATTTCATGCATACTTTTGTATGAGTTTAGGAAAATGGGGTAACATGTAAATTATAGAAGATTTCAGCTGATTCTTTGAATTTAGTTTTTGAGCCTACAATAAGATTATGGACGAATTCAATTCTAACAAGGAGCTATAATATAGAGAGATGCTATTTTCGCATCGGACCCAATGACTTGAACGACTCGTGCTCTAGTTCTCTAAAGAGTTAAAAATCGCATTTGGCCCGTTTAGGTGTTTGAAATTGTGGAATAATGCGTGGGTGAAGTGAAAAGAGTTTGATCTCAAGCAGAATGAGTTTTTTCTACGTAGATGATCACTAAGGAGAAAACGCAGTTCGCGCAAGTTTTGGTCGGGGCCTTTTTTTCCATCCAAATTGCTCTTACGTCCATTTGAGAAAAAAAATTCAGCGGCGAACAAACAAAAAACGAGAATATTACAAATGTCGATTTTTTTTTTTTTTAAATTATTTTTTTTTTACTAATCACGTAGTGTAAAGAGATATGCTGTGTTGTGATTCGCTCACTGTGGGTAGGACTTCAGTCTCTCATGTCATGAGTCTGCCCATCAGGTCACGTTTTAGTAGACATCTGACACGGACCAAACCAGTAGGGAAACAAAGGCGGCCTGGCTAGGTCGTACGGGCAAAATCATGGACCTTCTCTGATTAAATAGAAGCCTCGCGCTATACTAAACTACCGCGGCTCCCTTTTTATGTATAGTATAGGTATCAAAGTCATCTCTCTCTGATAGCACTGATAATTTATTGTGTTGCATGCTGTGTTTGTTCAGGTAGGGTGGCTTTGGATTGCCAACAGAATATTTATGTAGTGTGGTTTATTTTTCTCGTTCAGTCATATAGTTCGAAAGATGCAAGTTACGAATCGGCTTGATTAAGTCTGGCGGCTTGAAATAAGTTTTAGTACTTTTACATTAGCATTGTCGTGATAGAGTGCTGATAACTATTTTAGACGCTGTGTGTTAGTCTGAGATTATCTATTGCGATGTACCCGGTATATCCGTTTGTTAATGTATATATAATTAATATTATTAGTAACTAAGGGCACGTTCGAATATCGCATGGCGTATTTTAGACGCTGTGTGTTAGTCTGAGATTATCTATTGCGATGTACCCGGTATATCCGTTTGTTAATGTATATATAATTAATATTATTAGTAACTAACTGCACGTTCGAATATCGCATGGCGTACAGCTTTGTTGCTGACTACATCACTATGGTTTGTTTGATGATAAAGCTCTCGTGCATTTAGCAGCTGCCTTTTTGATACTCATCCCGGCGTGCAAGGATTGGCTAAAGATAACCGACTATACTTAGTAATATACAAGCGAGTGATTATACCTAGTCATTTACTGTATTGATTTCTTTTCATACATGTACCCCCTTTGAGAGGCTCAATTGAGCTAAAAGTCAATGAACAGAAATATGAGTGGTAAGATAAAGGAAGTATTCCTTGGGTTGATGGGTGAAACTTTATTTCGCGGTCGGCCAAGATATCTTTATAAATCATTTACTAAATGGGAAACGCATATATGACTATGCCTCTTTGGAGAGACAGAGGGAGAGAGAAGGAGAAGGAGAAGGAACACATTTATACAGAGTTAACAATACTGTAGGCGCAATAGAGATTGGACAATTAGGCAAAGAGGGGGAGTTTGAAAGGACGAGTTGGGACAGGGAAGCGTAAATAGAGTGGGGTATTTGATCGTGTAGCAAGTGTGAGAGGAGGAGAGAAGCAGAGACCTTAAGATTTGTAGTTAACCGGCCGTGAGATTCTGTTTGGGTGGGAGTAGATGGGAATAGGAGGGACAGAGAGAGAGAGAGAGAGAGAAAGAGAAAGTAAAGAGAGATAGTGGAGAGCGAGGTTGGTGTATCCTTAGGAAGAACCAAGTCCGTGTTCCAGGGGCGCCCTGAGGGTTAACTCTAGCCTCGCCCGTTGCCTTCTGCCCGGTTACTCAGGGGTTAACTGCCTAGTTAAGGGACTGGCCGGACAATCAGAATCGCGTATCGACCGATTTGTCTTGAGCAGTCGTTAGAGGCTTTGAAAGTTGAAAGCTTTTGTTGGCGCCGGATAGCTGACTCGATATTGCGCTAAGCTGACAAGCAGGGGGTCCGAGGTTCGAATCTAAGTTAATCAGGTGTTAGCTGTATAGTTAGGGGATCTTCGACACAATCAGAACCGGTTCTTGAAAGTTGAAAGCGTTTGTGAGCGCCGTATAGATTAAGTCGATATTGCTCTTAACTGTGGAGCAGGAGGTCCGAGGTTCGAAACCAAATTACTTTACATATTAAGAGATTAACTCTTTTAACTGTCTAGGTATGGGACCCAGGAGACAATCAAAATCGCGTATCGATCGATCTCTGTGGACCATTTGTAAGCCGCTATTGAAAGTTGAAATCTTTTGTAGGCGACTGTTGCCCAAAGGTTTGCTCTCAGCTGACAAGCAACAGGTCCAATGTTTGACTCTAAGTTGCCCAAAGGTTCGCTGTCCGGTAAAGGATCTTGGACTGTCATGGAGAGACAGTCAGTGCCGTGTATCGGCCGGTCTTTTTGAAGTCACCTTCTGGGGCAGTTAGGAGCGATCTTCAAATTTTTGGTACACCATTTAGCTAAGTCGATAGTGCTATTGGTTGACGAGCAGCCGGTCCAAGGTTCAAATCTCAGTTGTCCCACCCCACCCCGCAAAAGTCACAGATACTTAGAACTAAGTCGATAGTTGTTCCACCCCACCCCACAAAAAAAAAAACACACTCAAAAGTCACAAATACTTAAAATTGAACGCTGATGTTTTATCAACTCACCCCGCAAAAGTCACAGATACTTAGAATTGAACGCTGAGTTCCGTCTCGATTTATCAACATTGTGTCCACCACGCTTTGGCAAGAGTAGCACCCAAATGGATTAGACAATATGGTTCAATAGCAAAGTGCGCTTTGCTTCTAAGCTCTATTATGGGAATCCCTGGTAAAATCCCTGATCAGAATGGATTGCTTTGTCTGTATTGTGGTCCCGGTACGTTAAATTGTCAGGATTCATTCACATACATTTGATGGTTACGTTGGACCTTAAGAGCCAACAAACTAAACAGCAGCGTAATATCTTGTGATGAATACATTTAAAAGGATAGGTTTACCATTGGGAAAAATCGTATAAAAAATTCTCAGCCATTTTCTACGAATGGTAAAAGTAGGAGTGTCGAGTAGAAAGGTACGTGTGTTTGTGTGTCTGTTTATTACTATTATTATTATTATTACTATTATTATTATTATTATTATTATTATTATTATTATTATTATTATTACTGTTATTGGATGTATCATCATTAATTTTTTGTTATTTTTTTAGTAATCATCCTCCTGTTTCAATATTAGTAATGCACTTGCTATTTTAATTTTGGTTTAGTGTTTGCATGTTATTACTCTACTTGTTGTCTTCTTCCTTGATGTGTTTATGTGGATCGGTGGTCGAACCAGGTTATTGACAGACCGCGAGCGTCACCTGCTAAATGGCAAACAGTTCGACGCTCTCTTGGTGGAGCAGAGTGTGGTTTGGGGGGGGGGGTCGACAATCCATACTGTATAGAGCCTAATATTTAGGCTTGTAATTTCCGCCTGCTATAAGTATAGACTGTCATTCCTTCGATCTTACTGTTCAAATTAGCCTGTGCTTGGCATTCAATAGCAAAACATCGTACCTTTGGACGGGCCGGGTTATATCATTAAGCCAGTGGATCAAGCATACGGTGGACAAAGCTTTTTTTTTTTAGTTCTGGGTTGTTTTCAATTGATGTATTTAAAAGGGCGTAAAAAGCATTATTGTATGTTTTTTCTTAGAAAAACATTTGTACATGTACAAAACAAAAAGTGTGACCTGAGTCATCAGAATTGCTTTGTGTCATATCAGTGTATTTTAATTTTGGTTTAGTGTTTGCATGTTATTACTCTACTTGTTGTCTTCTTCCTTGATGTGTTTATGTGGATCGGTGGTCGAACCAGGTTATTGACAGACCGCGAGCGTCACCTGCTAAATGGCAAACAGTTCGACGCTCTCTTGGTGGAGCAGACCAGTCTCGATGCAGAGACTGACGCCAAGGTAAATGCTGGGATAAGGCCCAAGTGCAGCAGCTAAATTTTGTAACAAGAAGCAAAACATACCTAAAAAAAAAATAAGAAAAAAGAACAGATAAAAAGCAAATCAAGTGAAATGATGAATTCTGAGAAAATTGCTTAGTTCTATCCTCCATTTTACAGATTAAATTTCTTTTTATTTGAACACCTTAATTCAATAAACTTGATGGAATATTACTTAATCTGATTTTTATTTTAACATAGTAATTCACTCTACTGTCTTAAGAATGTTGTAAAACTGCACTACATGTGACATCCTTGCATTAGGTACTCTGAAAACAAATAAGAATCCTTGGTGTGGAGATGGAGGTTTTATTTTAAAACTGCGTGGAAGGCTTAAATATTACATATAGCTGGTTTAGGTTTTAACTTTGATTATTTTCCTATTTCATTCGGTGTATTTTAAACTGAACAATATGTAGAATATTGTTGTGCCAAGGCTTACATAGAGACTTACAGAAGTAGACAGCGCTAGTAGAAGGTTCCTCTAATTAAAGTGTACTTCTGTTGTTGATATATTTTTCATTGTTTGTTTTTGTTGTTTTCTTTTTTTTTCCTTAAAAGTGTAGTTGATTTGTGTGTACATAAAATATAATCGTTTAAACTAAGTCTACATTGCAATGATTAATTATCAACAGCAATGTATGGATATACACATAGTAAAACCACCTTGTTGTTGTTGTTTTTTTTGTGTTTCCATCTTACTTTAACTCTTTGCTTGTTTTAGTCCCTGTAACAAGGAAGAATAATAATAAATATGAATGTTATTTATTTGCCATTGGTGAACATAATGAGGAAATATTTTCACGCTCAAATCTACATGTGAAAAAAGAAAAAGAAAACAAAATCGAAATCAGAAATATTTTACTTTCTCCATATTGTTTGAAGCAATTTGTGAATACTGTCACCATAGTGAGTTGTTCAATTTTGGAAATATTTATTCCTTGTATTTTATTTTTTTAATAATGTAAAGAGATTTGAGCTTCCTTTAGGGAACATGCTATAGAAATGAACTTACTACTACTACTACTACTACTATTATTATTATTATTATTTATTATTATTATTATTATTATTATTATTATTATTATTATTATTATTAATTAGGATTATGAGTCACAAATAGCTATTTCTTAAAATAATCATTCCTCGTGTCTCCAATGAACAGCTCGCTACTCAGGAACAAGAGCTGGAACGAGAAGAGGAGGCGTTTTACGAGGCCAAGCGTGAGGCAGCGCGAATTGCAAGGCTCAACAAGGAGAAAGAGGACCAGTCTAGGAGCAACCCAGCTAACAATCGCAGCTGGGCCAATGAGGATGAGTGGGAGACGTGAGTGATGCTGGAAATAGTTTATGACCTTGACCATTTAGTAAGAACTAAATGAAGTATTTCAATGGTCATATAATTTTTGAAATGACAGGCATATAATTATGGCCTATTTCAACCAAAGTCAAAATTTATAACGCCCTTTATTTAAGTTAAGTACCGTTTCTTTTACTCACTTATTTCCTAGATCGAGTAGAATATTTTGTCGTTAAAATAGGTGGTTTTAGATGTGAAACAGTCAAAAGCCATTATTTGAACCTGCAATCTTCATATCATAATTATTGTCAAGTGTAACTCTACCGACTGAGCTACCTGGCTCCATAGCATAGAATAGTTGATGATTTGATATCACTGGATTTTTTTCTTCGATCTTTGTGCCATTTTCTATGATTTTTTTTTGTTTTAATTGTGTGTCAAATTTGATCTCTTGCTTCTTCATTAGTTTCCTTATGATCTTTCATCCACAGAGCTGGTGGAGAAGATGATTTTGAAGTGTTCTTAGCCAATGTGAAAGCCAGGTCTCTGGCCACAAGATCCCAAGTCAGGAATGGTGAGTTGCCAGTTTAGATTTTTGGATTTTTGTAAAATGACTGTTCAACATAGTGTTTTTTTTTTGTTGTTTTTTTCTCAAATAGCAGTCAGTCATTAAACTTTATACAATTAATTTGTCCTAAATATATATGAAGGCTGTTTTTTCCCTCTCTTCCCTTCCCTCCCTCACTAAGGGCATGAGAGGAGAGGAGGAGGGGAATGAGATTATAGCATTGCAAGACATAGGTTTTTGTTCTCAATATTGTATATGAGTTAATTTGTATAATAGATTTATGTATATTCATGTATTTTGAAAATGCTTCATAAACAACCATACATAATTTTCCTACAGGTTTTTTTTTGTTTGTTTTTTCCCTCCCTATATTTTTTTATCCAGGGTCTGGGGATGGGCACAGCTCTAGCAGCAGCAACGCTCCGACCCGTGACAAGACAGAGGCAAGTTCTATAGACATGGAGTGGGACCATGAAGCAGGTACGGCATGTCAGTCAAGAATATGTCACCTCAGTTGTAAAATGTCCTCTCCTATTTCTAGTATAGGATTTAGAGTAGTGTAGAAAAGAAGATAGTAGGTTATGCGATTGAGGTAGCAAATTCTTTAAGATTTTTCTTTCTTACTAAGATTATATATCGCCCCTAGATTTGTTCTGATCAATAACCATTAATAATGTACAGTGCCATATGGCCCGCTATGTATTACTACTAAATCCCTGAACCAATATCTAAGGGACCTGATATAGCTGAATAGAGCTATTTAAAAATTAGAATGAGTGAACTCCCTTTCACTTTTTACTGATAAGAAATTGGTCTATAAATAACCAAAATATGTTTTTGTAAAGACTAAGACGGCATTCAATTTCATGCAAAGTCCGACAGCTCGAAAGCAAAACACTAATGATGAGGTTACTCTTGCTGACAAATTTGACCATGATTCGAATGAAGGTGTTATAAAATTAGACCATGAAGAGCTAAAAGAGGTTGAGGATCATATCAATCATCGAATGAGCTTGAGGGTGATCAGTCTAATGGCGATGATGGCCTAGATCTAGATCTAGATACCGGTGAAATGAGCCCAATCCAATGGAGTGACCAACTGGAACCTATTGAAATAAGCTTATTTACTGAACATGTAGGCTCTAAAATGGAACATTTAAAACTAATTCATGAAAGTAGACCTATAGATTAATTTGTTATTCTCAAGAGATCTTATTGAAACTCTAAAAAAACCAACGAACCTGTATGCCACGCAAAGACGGGCAACACAGTTCAAGCCAGTCACAACACGTGACATCAACATATTTTTGTATGTGAACTTTGTGTTTGGCCACCACAAACTACCCTGCTATATTATCTCGACTGGTCTATACTTGTGTTATGAGCATTGCTTTGCTCAATTTCATGTGCAGCTTAATTAAAATGTATTAAAGAATGAAAAACACAAAAAGATAGAGAGAGAAAAAAAAACAGGGATGTTTTGAAATTTTCTTAATTTTTTAAACAGTCTATATACTTATAAACATATATTTTTGTTTAAATAACTGCCCATGTAAGTAATGAGACTTATTCCCCTTACAGTGGCATATAGAAGGTGTATTTTGTTGAAGCTTCTACTATAGTTATGGTTAAAATTTGGATCAAAATATGTTGTTCGTTGCTTTTGTCCTTTTCTGTTTAGGTGAGATAACTTTGAGTGGGCCATGCTCAAATGTTGTGTATTTTGTAGGAATATTTATTGTGACTTCCTAAAAAATTTGTCTTGCTTATCTGTATGATCCCTTCATAATTTTCTTTCTTTTGTTTTTGAAAATCTTAGATAATCAGTGTGAAATTTGTTTAACTCATACTTTTTAAAAGTATAGAATATCTTTTCAATTCATTCAAGATCAGAAAGAATTTCTCATTGGACCAAGAATAAAAACAGCAGGAAAGTTGAATTAAAAAAAATTCTAAGGTTAGGTAGAAAAACTTTACTACAGTCTATATGATTGAAGATAAGAAAAGCTCTGAATAATTTTTCTGTTGCATTTTCTTATTTTTCATTCCTTCTCACCTTTAGTTTTTCGATTTTTTGTTTTGTTTGATCCCTTGCGTTCAGGTATGTCACCTCACCGCAAGCCCAAACCAGGTGCACACATATCTGAGGACAGTGTGTCCAAACAGTCCACAGCCAGCCCCATGCATTCCAGCGACCTGGAGTGGGATCCAGACTTTGTCAGTGCGGACGACAACGAGCGCTTGCAGCTCATTAGCCCAGCGTCGAAACGACAAGTTGCCAACAGATGATGGCAAACAAACTCTGTGATGTTCATAAACTTATAAATTCATATGTGCAAGACAATATCAGGTGCAGTTGGATGCGTGTTGTGTTTTGTACAGAACTTGGTAGACTTGAGACTACAATGCTCTTAGATGTCATATTTAATTAGAAAGAGAAAATATTCTCAGCTGCTGACTTGTGTGTCAACTTAATTCACCACTGTTGGTTGATTATCACATAATGTTGGTTTCGCTGTAATTTTGTTATTGTTTTAAGTTATATTGTAGTATTAATTTTAAAATATTACTATTAGAGCATTATAAAATAAGCTTTGGTGACCAGTCAAGAGAGACCTTGATGCTGTGCCAAACGAGGATTTTTCTTAAGTACTTGTATTTGAATAAATATGTAAGTTTCATAGTAGTGGAATTTGGTGTTGAAATTGCTTTAGCACTTTGTTACCTTCTTTTGGCTGCCTTGGGGGTAACTTTAGATAAATGTTTATTGTTAGTAGTTGTAAATCAAGATTTCCTTGAATGTCATTTAAACTGTAAAATTTCCTTTCTCTTGTTCATGTAATCAAGAATGATAAAAGAAAAAAAAACCTCTAGGCTGTAGATATCTTTTTTTTAAATACTCCAGGAGGATAGATGCATAATAAAATTCACCAATCAACGAAGAAGCCTTATTTTTTGCCATGTCCAGCTTTGTTATAACTTTGGCAAGAAATTGTCCCCAACCTCATGAAAGTATGAGATATGGCCAATCGAAACTTTTTTTTTTTTTTTAACTGCTCTGACAATGATGTTTTATGAATTTTAGTTCCATAAAAGATAAGACATCATTCAACGTGTTGTTTTTTTCTTTAGTAAACGATACTTGATGTGTTTTTGCTATTAGGAAATAAGGTTGTCACATTTTTAAAGGTATCTTTTATTTTGGTTTAAACATTACCGTGGTAGTTTTCTTTTCTTTTATAGCCATGATGGCATGTTTATATTATTAGCTTTAATTGGGCAATGTCCTCAGCATTTTTTCTTTAATATCCTAATCATTTTTTTTTTTTTTTTTTTTTAGTCTTGGAAAAATTTTCTTTACTTTGGAGACAGAGTAGTTTGAGGCTGTGCACAGTTATATATCGGCAAACTTAACTTGCATAATAATTAATATATGTGTAACAATACCAGAGGGGTAAAATGTTTTTTTTCTATGTATTGCTGTAATGTTTGATGATTATTGTGCAGTTAGGCATGTCGTTTTATTGTGCTACATGGCCATGCACTCATCATTCCAACCTGAACAGTGGTAAAATATAAAATGTTATCTTGTTTTTTTGTGTTGTTTGATGCGTTTATTCTGGACTAACAAGGAACATTCTCTAATTTTGTTTTCTATTAAATACTCTATAGTCACAAGTTGTTTTCTTTTACCAGTCTATTCTCATAACTGAATCAAGTGCACTTCATATGCCAGATTAAGGGTTTAAGTGACTTCTCTTCATACTTTTATACATTAGTTTGCATCAATGCCATGCCTCATGTGGAATGGTAGAACAACTAAATTTCAGTTACAAATGTTTATAAATGGTAGACTTGAGCTTGATGTGAATACAAAATTATGAGGAAAAGGAGTTTAAATAGAATAAGGACTTTCTCTGCCTGTCTTGGACTTTTGTGTAAAAAAAAAAAATTATAAAAAATATAAAGCTGAAAGTTGTGAACTCCTGCAAAGTGCCTAACTTTGACTGTCATTTGTTGTTTCTATGAAGAGCGTGTTGGTTGGTAGAGGCAAAAACATTTTTCTAGAATAAAACCGTTCCTAGTTCTTTTATATTTAATGTCCTAGCTCGATGGCTTTATCTTTTCAATGTTTAAACATTATTATGGTGATGTAAGAGATTGTGATATTTTATACATGTGTCTTTAATTTTGGTTGTTATTAATTTGGTGATTTTGTGTATGTGTGCAACATTTACTTCCCTGCTACATTATGGATAGCGTTTTGTATCTGAATACAGATGTTAGGACGTTTTTTTAATATCTTCATGAAGTGTGTGACTGGAAAAAGGGCCCATATGTTGATGTAAATGATTTTATTGTTTTGAACCATGCCATTAGGTGGCCAGACGTAAAAAAAAAATGTAGTACTACTAGGTTATCAAAGTATCTTAAGTCATTTTCACAAAAGAATAAGATTGAACTTTATGTGCAAATAATTTTAAAAAATTAATTTTGAACTGACCCAAATGCTCTTTACTGAGAATAGTTTTGTGACTTCAAAAGGAGAGCTTCCCAAGTTATGTTTTTTATTTTTTACAAAATCAGTGATGTTTCTAGAACTACTGAGGATTATTTTAAATTAAAAAGAAAAAGAAAAAGGTGTGTTAAGCATGGATGTTTTTTTCATCACCATACTGACTTTACCCTACCGACCAAAAAAAAAATTATTAAAAAAAAATTTTTTTTTAATTAAAAATGAGGGGGCCTGTATCTCATCGTGTATGAGCCCTTTCTCCAGTTACACACAGATATGGAGAAATGATACTTGTGTTCTATCTTCCTTTTTTTTTTTAATTGTCCTTTCAACCTTTGTGATATTGTTTTTGTGAAAATAAAGTTATGTTGTATATAAAGAGAATACTAGTATGCAATAGAAAAAGATTCATATCATGACTGAGAAAAGTTATAGTATGTTAGTTATGTCTGAGTATCAAATGTGGTACTAACGAATAGAATGGTTTGGAAATTGTTTGGAACTGTGTTGGCTCTGATAATTATTCTTCACTTGAATAATCTGTTTTAAATATATGAAAATGGAGCTACCTCTGTCCACTTATCTTCCATAAAATTCGAAATTCAAGGCATATGCATTTTTATGTATATTTAAAGATTTGTAAAATCTCTGCTAACACAGAGTTCATTCCTTTTTTTTTTTTTTTTGAGTATTATTTCATAATGCTATGCAAGTTCTTCGTGGAAGAACAAAGACATAATTATGTAGTATATTTTTTCTTTGGATTTTCCCATTATGTTTTTACTTGCATCCTTTATGTTGGACCATCATAATTATTGAGAAATTATTTTTGTGTGAATATTTGATGCAGATAATATTGCTTGTGAAAATAGCTTTAGCAAAACCAGTCTATACTTTGATTTTTATATATGATGTCTTCAGCATACATCATTTATTGTTTTTGAAAACCAATGCCTTTATTCTCTATTTTGCTTTTTACATTTGTCATTTTAATGAAATCTTTCTTAATACATGTCATGTGAAACAAACAATAGAAGAATCAATAATTCACCTATCACTCATAGGATTATCATTCAGTTCACATAATAATAAAACCTTCTCTAATAAGTTATTGGTAATGTTTTGTTTTTAATTTGAATCACAAAGTTATAAATGTGGAAAGCAGAAAAATATGACACAAATACATCTTTAACATACTGAAGTAGGAACCAGTGTTAAATTTACTAGCTTGTCTTTATGGATACTGTGGGTATATTGGCTCCTTTACATCAACAGTCCTTGTCCCTCATAAAATTACTGGCTCTCCCTACCACTTTTTTTAAATATAATTACTAAAAGTAAACTAAAAATTTGCAGGGATTGTGGGATGGAAAAGGCCAAAAGGATAGTTTATGATTTTGCTGTATGCTAAGCTTAATAATTGCCAAGAAATGATCATCATGCACCAGTATTGTTTTTCACCACAAGGCTGAAAATCAGCAAACCTCTCATGCTGTGAGTAATTGTTAAAAGGAAGTCAACATCACACTATTTTTATTGTATTCATTATTATTTGTTTGCTCTCTAGATTTTGCATTCGCTTGTTTACTTTAAAGTTTAGAAAGACGTAAGTATATGATTTTGTGGTTTTCTGAAAACCTAAGATATTGTATTTTTTAATAGGTCATGGTCCCTGAATAAAAAATTTGACCCATTTTCTATTTCTTGTATGGACGATTGATTTTTTTTTTTAATGTCTCAATTTCATTTTACAATATTAGCCTAGCATTCTAATGACATTTCTTAAAAACCTAGAACCGTTACTTTTATTGAACGGATGCCTAACCATTAGACAATATTTATGATTTTTCCACAAAGAAATTAATTTTGTAGCTAAAAATCACAACCATAACTATTTCACTTTTCCCAAAGTTTTAAAGTAATTCACCGTGACACCAAGAATCTATAATTTCCCCCGTATTAGCGCATTTTTTTGTCATTCTTGCTTCTTGTGTCGTATGCTTTTTAAAATTTAAAGGTTTCAAGCTGTCTCACACTTCAAATTCAAGGTAAATTACATGATATTTCAGTTTGGTTTTAGATCGCTTTGTAGCTCATATTCAATAAAATTAGATCGAGATAGACATTAAGTTTGTTTTTTATTAAACCCTCAAAGATCCCTGTTGAAAACCTGGGCAGAACCATGCTCGTTAATTTGTTGAACCAGAAAAGCATTCTGCGTGAATCAACGCTTTGTAGTAGTGTTCCTTTAATGGATTTAAGAAAATAATATTATTATATGGTTGGAGTAGGACTGAGAAAGAATCAAATAATGCGGGACAACGCTTTTTTGGGAGATTGTAAGAAAGCAGCTCTTGTGGATCTTTTGCTGCAAATGTGCACATTTGCACACCTTCATAGCGAAACTGTGGCACACAAAATTTCAAGTTGATTTGATCATCAATTAGGGTGTTTGAGCACATTTTAAATTTAAGTGGTTTTTTTTGTTTTGTTTTTTTTTCATTTTTTTTTTTCATATAGACATACATTCAAACCAATATTCTTCACTATATCATCCAAGCATATTTTTGTATCTCTCCAAAATAAAGCTTCAACCTTGTTTGTGCAATATAGTCTCCTGAATTGTTTGTAAGTGTGCAATATTTCCTTTTTCTTTTCACTGTGGTCCAATCTTCACAAGATACACATTTTTCCTGTCTATTCTTTGAACTCCTTCAATGATTGCCCATCAATGCTCATTATTGTTAAGTGTCTTGGTTTAAATGTTTTAACAGTCACTCAATCAAGTGCTAACTATGCATTGGTGTGAATAAGCTTAGTGGAAGGCAGCTTATTTAGTATTTTACAGTTCATGCCAATAATATCCATATTTGTTTGAATTGAATTCTCTTCCTGATTATTCTTAGTAGCATTTTAATGTTTTTATAAAAGGTGTTCAAAGAAATTTTTTTTTAAATTTTGTTCTTTGTACACTAACTTGTTTGGGAAGGCTGAGACAGTCATGTTTCGTGTGTGGCAGCACACAAAAATTGTCAGACGTAAGACTTGGGGCTGATTCACAATTATAGCCTGTATAGTGCTGGCGTTAGACGTTAAACCAACTGAACTACAACTAATTGGGAAGGCGAAAACAAAGGTGTGCGTGTGTGTAATTATTATAAACTAAAAACGAAGTTTGTTTAGCCTTTTTTGTGTATGTGCATTTTGATTTGATATAAAGGATTTGAGTTTTAGTAANTTTNNTTTNNNNGNTTTNAAAAAANNNNGNTTTNNANNAC
>RQTK01000794.1:103510-131072 GCA_003991915.1 Elysia chlorotica | reverse complement strand
CNNANNNNTGCACACCACAAAAGAATTTTTTCTCATGTAATTGTAAGTTACAGCTGTTCTTTTTTTTTACAATTTGCAAAATGTTTAAATTGAAGTCCTTCATTCATATAAATTAAAATGCTTTGCATTGTTCTTATTTATTTTTTGTAAAAAAAAAAATGTTTTTCTAAAAATGTCTCATTTGATTGTATTTGTAGTGCCACACATGACATACATGTATCTTTGAACCATTGCTATTGTAACTTCATAAAAAAGGACCCACTACCTACTTTGTGATCTATGAATGAAGGCCCACTATTGTTCTAGCTTGATGTGCGACAGCCCTAAGGGTTTTAAATTTTGTTGTTCAAATACATAATGGGCCATTACACCGCACAATTATTGATTTTGTTGCTAAAGATTGAAAGGAAGATCTCTTTACTTAACACATTCCTCTGTATAGCTAAATCTACTTTCAATATTAATTCTTTAGGAGAAGAAACAAATCTGTGCAGAAACTAATTGATGACATAATGCATTTTATTGGGAACAAAACCAGGACATTTTTTTTATGCAGTTCAAATATTTTTTTTAATTTATTTTTTAGTTCACATTTTTTACAATTTGATTTGCATTGCAGTGTGGTCAAATGTTTTGACATTTTGATTTATTATCTCTGAAATCATCTTAATATATCTGGATAAGCCTGACAATAATACATTTCAAGTCCCTTTGCTCTGGCTATGGCATCAGTATGTCATGATCTACATGTGCATTTACTGAGCTACTTTAAATTCTGGGTAAATATCATAAAGCAGTACAGTAGTACTTTAACATAACAAACTCGGATTCAAAGAACGCCCTACTGAAAGGGTACAAATTTGCCTACCAGACACTAAATCTGGTTTAAAATTTGTCAATTAAAGATTGAACGGGTCATTGCTAAAAAATAATACTTCTCTCATAGACCAGGGCTGACATCACATAGTGCAGTGAACAGTAAAAGGGGTGGGTCCATAGCTTACTATATTAAGTACTCCATGGGTGGGTCACAATGAAAATAGTAATGAGCAGAGAGGAGTGGCAAGATAGGAGATCAAAGAGTTGAAGTTGCCAGTTTAAAACGTGAGATTTGGGAAATAAGAGAGAAGTAAAGTAAGAAGACGGGTGGGGTTGGTTCAACACCTCTACTACCAGGTACAAAAATGTTATGGATGTCCATCCAGCAAGATCGGAGATCAGAATTAAAGCCGCCTGTTTGAAATGCAAGATATGGATGGTGTGTGTGTGGTTGGGGAAGAAGAGGCAAAAGAAAATTGTGGGTAGATGTGTGGTTGTGATTGGCTCAACACCATAAAGGTACAGTAATGGAGGAAGGGCATTGGCAGTAGTGAGCCACACATGGCTTTAACGAACCATGCATCCAGTGAACTTTTGAAAATTAACGAGGTAGTTTGTTAAATCAGAATTGTACTGTATAATGCATTAACAAAAAAAAATGTGTTTCCTGTAATCGATAAGATATTATTATTAATTTAATGTAAAATTTTGTTTCTTTCACTCATTCATAATCATTTTTTGTCATATTTGATATATTTGCAATAATATATGGGAATAAATTTCAAGCAGATGATCAATGAAAAATAAATTGTTTTGATTTATATTGCATTTGTTATGAGTATACGTAACACTAGGTTACCAGTTGAACCAAGTCACATCAACATTTTGTTAAAATTTAAAAACATTGATTTTTAGTCTCGACAGCTTACTTTTCACATACAAAAAATGGATCTATAATAAAAAATTATCAATGCATTAAAAAACTTACATTTAATTTATGAATTATGCTGATATTATAATTGGAGATTCTATTTTTTATCCTACAGACAGTACTAACGAATGAAAAAAAAAATTCAATTGAATGATTTGGTCAAACCATGGTAGTTTGTCAGTTTTAAATGCACGATTATTTTTTTTTTTTTATTTGATCCAGTAAGGAAGCATAGGTTGAGGATTATTATTATCTTCACTATTATTACACTACTGTCCATTAACAAATAAGAGTTTTCAACAAATTCTGGTCAAAAGTGACGCGGCACACAGAATGAACATGTCAAATACAAAAGGGAAAACAAAAAATTGAGGCAGTATTGCATTTTATTTGCATCTATTCACAAAATTTAAATAGTGCACAGACACACACAAAATAAGACAGAGAAATTAATAAAAGGGTGTACAATATCATTTTACATTCACAAACCTATGCACCTGTTCAGAAGTTCAAAACTTCTCAGAGTATGGTACCCTGAAGATCTAATACAGTTTTAGTGGCAAACACTACTAACATGTAGTTGCCAACTCCTCCCGCCTTAATTTATGCACGGTCATGATACTCTTGTGTCTAATATAGGGCCACAGACAACAGAAGATGTTAAACTTACACACATTTTAATGTTTTCATAAATTACACATTCCAATGTGTAAAAATAATTTGATGTAGAACACTTAAACAGAAACCATGAAATGGTTGAAATTCTTCACCTGTTTTATTCATTTGCATCATCCTTTGATAATCAATAACCCATCCCCTGACCAATTATGGTCTCTCTAATTTATGAAATTTATAAATTAATTTAAAAGATGGAAAAAAAAAAATGAAGAAAATCCTGGGACCCAGCGAATCAGAGAACTTTATGTCGTTTTCAGGGAGCGCATGATCTGAAATACAAAAAAAGATAATTTGTTAATTTAAGTACTTGAAGGAGTGAAATAAAGATGTATGATGACATAAAGATTTAAGGAAAGTGCTACAGGTTAATAGACTAGTAAACCAAATTCGAATATTGATTGCATTGGAAGACACTGGTATACATGTGATTTAAGGCGCAACCCTCTGGAGACAAAAGCCTATTTGTGAATAGCCCTAGATCTGCGGGACACTCACCACTCTTGTTTGAAGGAAAATATTAAAAAATTCCCATTTTCCTCACCTGCAGTCTAGTCAAGGAGTAAAGTAAGCAAGACGATAATCAAGCAATCAGAAAGGTGTTAAGATTTCAGTCTACTACCAGCAAAGGATGCCTGCTCTATTCCTCACCCCAAGATTCAAATCAGCTAGGTGTACTTTGGTAGTGTGTATTTTTTTTTTTTAATGTAATATTACTAGGGTTGGCTTTCTAAAAATATCCAATTTTATCCTAGATTGTTATAATTATATCTTGTTCCAACTCTGACTCTCCACTCTCTATTGAAGAGAAGAAAACAAAAATTCCATGAACAGCTTTCCTCCCCAGTGGTAATTGAGGCTGAAACAAAATTATTTATGAGAGAATGTCCCAAAAGTAAAGGTAAATTTGATGATGAATTAAATGACACTTACCTCATCAAACTTGTGGAACTGTCTAATGAAGAAGTCTCCATATCTTCTTGCTACCTTTGTGTCCGCAATGTGGATCATGTCCTGCAGAGAAATATAACATTTACAGATTTTGTAAGTCAACAGATCTAAATTCAACATCTAAATTGGATTGAACACACACCTGAAAAATGTGTAATCAATTAGTAATGATGAATTGAGAGGCATATATAACAACATATCCTATATCAATTGCTACTTTCTACTTAATGAGGAAAATAAATAGAATTTTTTTCAAAACAATAAAACATGTACTATAAAAAAAAAAAGAATGAGCAATAAACATTGAGTATTCACATGTTTTGCTCATTTGAAGTAAATTTAATAGTTTCCAAATATTTTTAACAGCAAAACAGGTAGAAAAGAGTACCTTGTCAATGAAGAAATCAACTTCAGAGGCTGACTGAAATTCCCCATCCAGTCCACTGGTTCCCTTAGTCCACACCAGGTTCTTCATTTTGTGCTGTTGACACGTGGGAAAGAAAAGAGGATTTAGGACTGTGCAGACCACACACAAAGTATTAACAAGTTTAAAGTAGCATCCTTCTAAGTTTCAAAACTTAGAAGGACATCCTGGAATAAAAGTGGGAGGTCACAATATCAACAACCTTAGATATGCCGACGATACAGTATTGTTAGCAGAAAACAACAATGATCTACAAAATTTAGTAAACATTGTAGAAGAGGAGAGCAGGAAAAAAGGATTAGAACTGAACAGTAAAAAGACAGAGGTAATGGTTATCAGCAAGGAACAGATATCGCCGACGAGTGACATCTATATCAAAGGAACCAAACTCAAACAAAGTGACCGCTTTAAATATCTAGGGGCAATAATATCAGGCGATGGCAGAAACAACATCGAAATATCATCTCGCATAGCGCAGTCAAAGGCAAGTTTCCAGCGCATGAAAACCATCTTAACAAATAAGCGCATCTCCATCCAAACAAGAAAAAGGGTCCTTCAGTGCTACATAGAACCTATTCTAATGTATGGTTGCGAGGCGTGGACGGTGTCAAAGCAGATAGAAAAGAAACTGAAAGCAATAGAAATGTGGTTTTTAAGACGAATGCTCCGCATCTCTTGGACAGAAAAGAAATCAAACAAAGAAGTTTTAGAAGAAGCTCAGGCAAAACCATCAATAATTAACAAGGTGAGGAAAAGGCAAACAACATTCTTTGGCCACGTGATGAGAAGAGAGGGACTAGAACATCTAGTGACGACAGGAATGATTGATGGGAAACGCAGTCAAGGAAGGCAAAGAGAAAAAATGGCAGACGGGATGAAGGAGTGGCTACAAATATCAAAGGTTACAGAGATGATGAAACTAACCAGAGAAAGAGAGATATGGAGGGACATGATCACCAACGCTATGAGGCATGGTACTTGATGATGATGATGATGATGATGAAAGTAGCATATCGAAAAGAATCAAAACCAAAAGATGTGATTACATATTGAATAAATACAAGATACAAACTATTGTATGCCGATATTAAATTCTGGATGAAGTGACACTTGTTTCATACACAACTTTTTGTTGGAAAGTATATTGTGGATTTTTCATTTTGCAGAAAATTTCTACACTTACCACATCGCCCACAGCTACAATTTTAAGTTTACCAAAAAAGGCCTTCACTTTTATGAATCGCATCTGCAGGCAGATGATCTAGATGATGATTTAGGGACACAAGTTTAAAAAGAGGAGGGAGACAGAGAAAGTGATGTAGATCTAGAGGAGAATAGAGATGATATTGATTCAGACACTGGTCCAGAGCCCCATAGCAGAGACTGATGCAGTTTCTTGATCAGAAGACTTGCATGATGTTGAGATTTTTACCAGAAGAACAGGACCCAAAGTAAAAAAAAAATTTGATGTAGATCATCTATCTCAACTAATGAATTTTTCAAATTTTGTATTCCTCACACTTTTATCAACGTACTAAAATTTTAAAACCTTAACCTTAATGCTTCACATCAGGGAGTGCCTACGTCATACAAACCAGTCTATTCTATTATTTTTCTTTGTGGTCATGTCAAAAATTTTACAAGTCATGTTATGTATAATATAAAAGAGCATCCAACTCTCTATTTTTCTATGACTTTTACAACAATTGTAAAGATCAAAATGTTTCAACTATAATGCATTTTAGAAATCATGTCAAAAATTGATTTGAGTTATTTGCATACATTGATGAAATGAGTGTGGGAATATCACAGGGAGCTGGTAAAGCAAGAGTTAATAATCCTCAAGAAATTTTTAAAAAAAATCAAGGAATTAAGACATATATTGAGGCACTGACCTTAAAGCACATAAGCTGGGTGCAGAGTTCATCATCAGACTGAAGAGGAAAAAAAATGAATTGCTATATTTTTGCAAAAGATAAAAATCAACAATGTAAACTAAAAGTAAGCAGAAACTGCTTGGATCAAAGTGTCAATACTATCTAAATCATCATAAATCTCAAAGAGGTACACTTTTTTTCAAGAATGTTGAACAGTAGAAAAATGTTGAAATAATGAAAACGAGACATTTCTTTTTTATTGACTTCATCTTCATGTGTTGAAAATGGTTTGGACGGATGTTTTTTTATTATCTGGGAGCAATTACTTCAGTAAATATTTCACTGTGCTTTAATGCAATTAATTAAGTAGGCAATCCGGCTGAAATTTTTTCTCCTACATAGCATTATTCTTTAGGGTTAGCGGCAGAACTGCTTTTTCTCTTTTTCTCTGCTTTTTTCTCTAATAACAATGAGATTGGTTTTGAAATATCACTACAGCTAAAACTTACCATGTCCATAAAAGCAGCAAGCTTTGCAATTGGCAGAGTTGTGTACAACTTCAGGTAACTGTAGACAAAAAAAGTCAAACTTAGTGAAATACCATAGAATGAATGTGAAGCCACCAGGGCAGATCAGGCACAAGTAAGAATTTAAACTTTTGAGTTAGTTACAGTGTGTTAAAAAGCATCAAGTGTAGTTTAAGAGGTTGAAAAAGTTGAGACTATTATTTCTAGAAACAGGGAACATTCTTTTTATTTGAAAAAGGACAATAAAGTGTTTTTCCTATGTTTAGAGGCCTTTAGCTCAAAACTTTAACCAGCGACTTGTCACTTGGTGTGGTATTCACCTTGGCAAAGCTCATCATCTCCCCGTTAATAACTCTGTAAGAAATCTAGACCTTCCTACCGTCCAGGTGCAATTTCTTTATACAAAACACAATCTATAAAACTGAATTTCTACCTTCAAATAACTTCACTAGAAATGTTTGAAATGAAACACAGGTCATGTGATTATATTCAATCAGTTGCATATCAAACTGAAGAGGTATAGCTTTTCTTTGAGAGCACCAGCAAACTCAGATTGACATTTTAAAAGGAAGAAAAATTGCAGTTTACCTCCTGATGGTGGGGACCTGTATCTGCTGAGCTACTTCAACTTTGAAGACATGCAGCTGCAGTGTAAATGGTTCCTAGCAAGACAAGAAATAGAGAAATAGAAAACAGGTAAACTCATTCTGTCTAAAATAACCAATTCAAGAGTTAACATGAAATAAGAATTCAAAGAGAGTTGTAGAGTTGAACTACAAACAACTGTTTAACCTTTTACTATCATGCTGGGCACAAGCGCATTGATGTGGTCTTGTGCTAGTACCCGGTACCTCTTTGCACAACTGCCATTTCCAAATAATAAAAATCAAAAGTTTTTACCTTATATGAATTTCGAAAAACCCTCAAAATTGTGTGCACACAAGGAAAAGGCCTTAAATCATGTAATATTAAAAGGTTAAAGCAATCATTATTTGCATGATTCCACAACTTGTTGCAAAAGCTAAAAATAAACTTGGGAGTCTATTGAGATTTCCAGCAAAGGACTCACCTTACTCTTAGCAGTGTTCTCCAGCTCGTAGTTTGGTGGCACTGGAGACAAGAACTTGGGACAAGCAAAGGCAAAGCAAGTCTCAAACTCAGCCATATCCCTAGAGGATCACAAGTAATGAAAGGTTGTAAAACACTCATGTAAAATGCTGCAAAAGGCAGTTCTCAGCTAAATGGTGAACTCCTAACACTTTACTTTTGAACAGGTAAAAATTTAAACATGAATTGATACGCTTTTTCCCGAAAAACCATACGAAAGTATGTTTCAGTGATCAAGAAATTTACCCTCTCTGCATTTTGTTCATCTTGTCCTGATACTTTTCTCTCAAATGTGAGTGAACACTCTCATCAATTCTCATGGGATACAGCACCAGGCACATAGAGAGCAGTGTATACATCTGATCATTTGTCTTGGAAATCTGGAGAAGATATTGATATACAAGACTTAATGCAAAAGAAATGATGTACACTTTTTTCATTCCAGAACTAAACTGTCGTAGTAACAAAAACAACTCCTTGACTAGTAGTGGTAACAGCAGGTAGCATGTAGGGTGTTGTTTTACTCAAGTTTGTCATAAATTTATTTTGTTGACCCCCACCCCCTACATCTCACGAAGTAGTTTTCTTTATAACTTAAGGCTATTTTACATTATGGGACGATTTTTTCTTCCTTAATATAAAATGTTGCTCACAGAACAATTTGCAGTTTTTGTAAGCACATTTATTTCAGGACTACATAAAATAATACAGTCTACACAATCCACACATTCCTGTAGCTTTCCATATTGTAAAATGTCAAAATGTTACATTTCTCTGAGATAGGAGTGTTTGATCCGCATAACAGGTTCAATGTTCATCGCATTATAATACAAGGATATTATTTATTCATTGATTTGCTGATTAAATCAAACTACTTTACCTGATCATAGAGCTGGGTCTTGTTTTGAAACATTGTCTTGGTCCTCTGAATGTACAGCAGGATGTTGGACAGAGTGCGAATGGCATCTTGGTAGCGACGCATCATCATATAGGCAAACCCCACAAAGTAAAATGTAGTGATTTGACATGCTGGCACTCTTGAATACAAGCTCTGGGGGAAAAATTAAAAGAAAAAAAAAACACTCTGTTAAGATTAGTACCAAGTACATGAACTTTACAGCAGAGGATTTTCTATACAAAAGACAATCTAAAAAATCTGCAACGCTTTTTTCCCCTCATTCCAGCACAAAGTATAATTTAAGATACATTTTTTCATATTAATTACTTCTTTGAGTCAAAATTCTAGTAATCAGGGATTCATCCAAACGTGACAAAATTTTCAGCATATTCGTTCGTCTAGAGAAGCTCTGAGAACTGAGAAGGTCTCTGAGATGATGAATGGCTACATTTATTAAAATAAATAGATGTTTTACATTAACTATTACTTGCAAAACAAAACTTACAAAGAATTTTCTTTTTTACCAGGTTCCATATAGACCTATTATACTCATAACCGCCTTAACAAAGTTTATTTTCACTCAGCGTTTGCTCTTATTTCATTAATCAAAACTTGGGTAAATATTAAATGTGCAGTGCGTCAATTTCATGAAGGGAAAAACACGAGTTGTTTTTCTTTAACAAAAGATTGGAGCAAAACATGCGAATATCACACTGAAATATTATTAGCAGATTTGATATAGATCTAGACTTGTGAGTGTAGAATTAAATTATATGAGATGCAGAATGTGCAGAGTCTGATACAATGAAGCTATCACATAAGACACATGTAGGTTAGATCTGGCTTAGCAGACCTCTGTTTTTTTTTTTTAAAGTTGCCAGACGCACACGCATGTCAATTCGCTAACCTAATTATTAATAAGCTTAGAATGGTTTGGCCAGGGCTGAAGCGTTATATTAATAGATCTGAGTCAAATCAAACATACCCTAGCAGGAATCAATTTGTTGGAAAAGACAGCGAGGACTGGATGAAGATGGACAGAGCGGTAATATTCAGAAGAATATACGATGTCCATCTGATCTATTTTAGAATAAGACTATAAGTGGGAACAGCAGTGGATTCACAGGTAAAAGCTAACCTTTTTGTTAAAGTCAATATTTTCCAGGGCCTTGAGAGCTTGGTAGTAATCTCCCAAGAGAGAGTGCAGTCTGAGAAGTCCAACCAGACTGAAATAGCCAAGCATCTTGTAGAGAGAGTGCTGTCCAAACTCTCCAGCTACACTGTCTGGATCACCTGAGCAGAAACAAAGAGATTTCTTCATCAAAAGTTAGGGCAAAGTGCTATAATCACTAATCAGGGATGCCACCCAAACCTGGTGACATTTCTGGAACTTGGGTAGTGAAATAAGAGGGGAGTCAGGGGAGCGAGGCCCCCTTGGAGCAGAACATTTTAAAGATTTGTATCCATCTAGAGAGGCTCTGAGAATGTCCCTGAGGTGATAAATGGTTACATTTATTACAAATAATTGTATTACATTTAATATTCCTTCCCAAACAGATATTTGTCGGTAAAACATACGTACAACAGATTTTCTGCTTTACTGGGTTCCTTGAGACCTATATTACGTTGTTTTTTTGTATATCTTTATCAGCCTCAAAGTTTATTTTTACTCTACATCTGCTCCAATTTGGTTAATCAGAATTTCAGTATTTTTTTCACTCTGCAGTGTGCATCAATTTCAATAAGGAATAAACCTGATTTGCTTTTTTTCAAACAAAAAATTGGAGCAAAACATGCAAATAGAATACCAAAACACAATTAGCAGAAACCCAGATATAGAAATAGATTATATGAATTGAGAATTAAATAAAATTAGATGCAGATTGTGTCCATTGTCCGATACAAATAGATTTCTCGTTTTTCTTAATATCTCTCGCCTTAGCAAGGGTTTTTGTTAGTCCCAAAATAAGAGTCGGAATTCTATTGTTCATTTTCTGGTGTGGGGAGAGTAGCTTGACTGGGACACGTGTGCAAGTTTGAGGTGCCAGAATGAGATGTTTACTATTTGGCACCTTTCTCTTTTTTTTATTTATCTACGTTGGGAATCGGTTTAGAACAGATCTAATCTAAAACTTCTCTTTATTAGCAGGGTTTTCTGATTTCGGCTCGCTATTCACAAATGAACTATAAAGCAGAAAATGGAGGGGGAAAAGGGAATTTTCAAACCCCTCCAACAGTTCTTGTTACTCGAGATGCTGCAAAAAATGGGGGACTATTGTAATATATTAAAAAATCGCTTCTTATTTACTTGCTAAAACAAATAATCTGTTTCAATACATACCTCCACTTGTGTAAACCTCAAGCTGTTTGTTGATGTTAGACTTGTCAACAAGAGAATGCAGCACATTCAGTACACTGTGTACATTCCACATCTGTTGGTTACGATTGATTAAAAGAAAATCTGTATTACAAAAATGATAGGGTTAAAAAAAAAAAAAAAAAAGGGTAAAAGCAGTGAACATCAAGAGAATTGCAGTCTGAAGCCGTATAGGATCCCACAGGAAAACACAGATGTTAAACCCAGATAGTGAGGGTGAGAGAGAGTGAGTGAGTGGGAGAGAGAGAGAGAGAGAGAGAGAGAGAGAGAGAGAGAGAGAGAGAGAGAGAGAGAGAGAGAGAGAGAGAGAGAGAGAGAGAGAGAGAGAGAGAGAGAGAGAGAGAGAGAGAGAGAGAGAGAGAGAGAGAGATTTTGCAGGGGTGGCTTGTTAGTTTAATATATTAGGAAAAATAATAATAATATTACACTGGTTGAAAGAGAGAAACACACACACACAAAAGACACCTGTTAAAATACATTTTCATATAAGTGAAGTAAAAAAAAAAATGGCAATAATACCTTTGGATTCACTTTGAGAAGCTCAATTTCATCTTCTGTCTTCTTACTCGGTGACTTGTGGCGGAAAATGCTGAAACTTTGAAACTGAGGAATAGAAAGCACATGACTAATTGATTTTTTTTAAATATAGACACTTGAAGATTTTTTTTTTTTAAATGAATAAAACATTACATTCACAGAAAACCCAGTTTACATATTTTCCATTTTTTTCTCCAATTTTCGAACATCTTAATTGATAGCGTCATAGAATTTACATTTTATAAAAACTTATTTGCTCATTGCTAATTTCCTTCTTTTATGAAGCTCAGTAACAGTATAAAAAATCAGGCACTTAAACCTCTCAACACTAGAAAATGGCTATGTGTGAAGGTTCACAGACCTGGTAGATGAACTCATCAACAATATCCCACAACCACTGGTCCGGCAACTCCAGAGGGACAGGTCCATCTGCATCTGTTAAATAAGAAACATAAATAGTAACATTCTGCTTCAAATTTGCAAATATGCTAATTTTCCTTCTCTTTCTTTGAATATAGTAACATTCTGCTTCAAATTTGAAAATATGCTATTTGCAGTTGGACCCATATAATATTACAAATAATTTACCTTCTCTTTCTTTGAATATTGTGCACCAAAATTCAAAATACAATGTATTGTTATATTTTTTAACAACAACAAAAAGTTTTGCACAGAAATACAGATTTACCATTAATAAATAATTGCATGCTTTGGAATATTGATTTGAAATACATACAGCAAAGTCTTTCTCTAGACCACTTTAATTTTAGGTTGTTCTTTTTCTTCCTCCATTAGGGCAATTTAGAATGAAATTTGTCTCAAGGTTACTTTAGACAATGAGCTATAGTGCAGCTTTTGTCTTCGTTTTCCTTGCTATGTTAATGTTGCAGTTCTGTTTTGGAGCTGTGATACATGATTATTCAAAGCACCAATTCGTCAGAGAGAACTGCAAGTTACACAACAATGCCTGGATCAGCTTGCCAAGTGACTATTTTCTAACACTAAAATATGATAAATAAATACGATTTTAGCCTCCACTTTAAATTTGTATGATGAATATTCTTTAACAGTTAAATTTGACACAGAAATTTTTCAGGCGTTTAAGTAATAAGACATACAAGTTCAAAATATTATGTATCTCTATATTAAAAAACAAATTACTATCTGGCAAATAAGGAAGTTTATACTTACTCAAGATGTAGTTAAACAGATCACAGTAGTTGAAGTAGGAATCAAATCTCTGACTAAGGCTTGGACCTCCCTGAGTTTAATAAAAAAAACAAAAACATTACAAGCATTAAGAGAGAATGAAGAATAAATTTTTTTTAAATAGTACATGTGGCAGTAAGCAATTGTCAAGGCAATATTGTTGTATGAATCAGAGCACAGATAGAAGGGAATGCACCTGTTGGTTGACAGCTTGTGCTCCAGAGCCCATGTATTGAGCAGCACAAATCAAAACATGTCCCATCTTTTGCCATTTGAAATCCCGAAATTTGCCACATTTTTCAAACAAGTGTATGTGATAAAATGAAACACCAACACTTTCCTTTTTTTCAGGGTACAGTCAAACTTGCTCAAGCGACCTACTAGCGACACTTGTAGGGTTAAGAGAGAATGAAGAGTTAAAAAAAAAAAAATTATCAAAACCTTTCCCCTCTTTTGCCATTTGAAATCCCAAAATTTGCCACAAAAATTTTCAAACAAGTGTGTGTGATAAAATGAAACACCAACACTCTCCTTTTTTTCAGGGTAGTTGTAGATGAGTTGGTGTAACATAAAATGTCAGCAGTATATAGGCTATATTTCCCCAATTTGTGGATCATTTTGTGAACCCAGAAGCGTCTTTTGTTTGTTTAAAAATGCATATAGCCCATCCAACAAAAGAAGCGTACACTGAAAGTGTTTAGATTCTATGTATCTATACATGTAGGGAAAAGATATGACCATATTTTTTCCTGTTGCTGCAGACATAACCCATCCAGCCTCATTTGAAATTCTTTCAATTTAATGTATTCCTAGAGGGCTATGAAATTGACGTTCTGACGGAAAATTCGTTATAACAGATTAATCACTCCTCAAAAATTGGGAAACTTGCTATACTTTGCAACCGCTAAACAAATGAGAAGAGGGCAAAACTATTCCTGTACTTTGACAGTTAAAAATGCAGAACTTACGAAAATTTTCCTAACTAAAGTGTTAACTTACTTGAAGTCTGGCGTATACATGACGGTAGTAAAGCTCTTTGTAAAGAATCAAAAATCGCTTGTCTGAAAAAAAAGAAAATGACATAATTTTCATCTGTAACAAAAATATGCAACTATCATGCAACCGGACAATATAGACAGTAGTTATAAAAATCAAATTGTGTAAGTGAATATAATA
This sequence comes from Elysia chlorotica, assembly GCA_003991915.1. Lineage (NCBI taxonomy): Eukaryota > Metazoa > Mollusca > Gastropoda > Plakobranchidae > Elysia > Elysia chlorotica. Next base: position 117,564 of record RQTK01000794.1, on the reverse strand, counting down.
ACTTATTACCTTGAAAACTGTGGTTAAGACTTAATCCTCAATTTGCAAATCTACAAGTGATTTTAGATAATTCTGCAAACAACTACTTAAAATTTGGACCATATTGGCTAACATAGGAAATAGTGACATCGTTGTCGTTTTAGACAGCCGGAAATAGACACGATTGTTTCAATGGTCTTTGAATGAAAAGAATCGGCTATTGGGTTGGGAAGTTGTGATTTTTTGAAGTTTGTTGTTCTTTTCAAGTGTTTTTTCATCATGGATGATCTATTGCGTTTGTATCAAGAAGCTACAGACAGCATTTACGTTATCTCCCTTAAGTTAAGAATTGAGTGTCTGACTAGTGACTAGGCTGTAAGGGAAAAAGGGTTAAAACTTTTAGTCTTTAAAATTTGCAATTCACAAGTGATTTTAGATAATTCTGCAAACAACTACTTAAAATTTATAACTTTAACTCAGCACTGATCCCAAACTGCATGAAATGCATTGCGTAAGGAAAATTGAAACTTATAAACCTAAAGTTTTTAACACAGAGAGAATGTGCGTTGGTTTCATGACATTTGTTCATATGTACTGACCATTGCCAACAATTGGAGCAACCACTTCTGCTTCAGGCCAAGCTGTATTCTTAAAGAATCTGTCTGTCAATTTGTTGAAACTGGTGAAGGTATGAAAGGTTTGCAATGATTAGAGAATTTGGAGATATTATATTAAGTACCAAAAGTGTCATTCAATGATCATCAAAAGTAAAGGAGAGAGGGACAGAGATATACCACCTCAATGTTCACCTTTAACTTATTGACTAGTTGATATACTTCACAATTGCAATCAACTGACGTAAAGGGCATAACTCCCATTTTTCTATATGCTTATGCTTTTTAAATTTCTTGCCACACTTTTCTCAAAAGAGAAAAAAATTTAAGGGGAGAAAAAATGATTTATCTTAAGAAGAGTAATTGCAATTTCTAAACATAACCAACTTAACACATTTATGGTGAAAGAAATAGTAGGAAAACAAATTTTTGAAAGGCAAAATTGTTGGCAAAAAGACGATTTTTCCTGGTACTACAAGTGTACTTTCTGCAATTTTTGTGTTATCTGGTGAATATTTGTATGTCCATTTTTTTGTACATGCCACTAGACACATTGAGAACAAATTATTCACAGCAATTAAAAAATGTGAAGCTGCCAAGACCAGTCAAAGTCATACTCCGTTTTGAGCGCTAGCAATCTCCTCAGTATCAGAGTCTAGTAGATCTACGTCCAGATACAACATTTGAATTGCTCCAGTCACCTCCATCACCCATTGCATCCTCTGGATCTACTTCAATTCAATATCATTTTTTCCATTTTCTCCTTATTCCTCATCTACCGAATTAGATCTACCTTCACCATCTTCATGGCTGGCATTATGAGTAAGTTGAGCAACAAAACGAAGGGCCATTTCGAAATGATCTAAATATACTTTTAAAGTGCACGCCGAGCAAACCTAATCTCAAATGTTTTTACTTCTGCCGGAACAGTAGATACATGTGTAAATTTTCTGTTTCCAGATAAAAATTATTTATAGCTGCTAATCCCGTATACAAAAGGTGTATGCTAAACTTGTTTCTTACTGAGCGATAGCAGGCGCTCCTGTAAATAATCAGTTAAATGGATATGGAATTGTACATACAATGTATTTTGCAGGTAATTACAATAGTAAGTTTATCATTTAACTGCTACAAACAATTTCCAAAATCATATTCTGTCCATACCCATTTTCATATGAGTTTTGAATCTCCAGCAGATCCCTTTGGTTGATGACCTTTTGGAAGTACACCAGGAAGTTTTTTATAACCTCGGGAACAATATAGCTGTGGCCGGCATAATGTCGTTCATATTCCATATCCTGTCGAGGATCACCTGTGAAATAATTCGCAATATACACATTCTTAAAAGGACGGGCAAATTATTAACTTTTACTTATCTGATGGGCTTTATAAAAGTGGCGGCTTTGAGGAAAACCAAGATTTAGACCAGTGGACAAAATATGGAGAATATAAACATACCTAACCTTTCAGTTAAATCACATTAATTAAAAGGAATGGGCTTGTCTCAAAACACATAAGGGGAGAGTGACTCGCAACCCATTGCACAATAATATGAATTACAAGACTAAATTATCAAGATGAATTCCTTGGTCTTGGATTTTTTTTTTTTAGAAAGTGGCTATTTGTTGAGTAGATGAACAAAGAGCCAAAAGGCTAATCCTCTGGCAGCCTTGGGTTGGAGTTGCTTGCTGATCCACCAATTAGTTGTGACAGCTGTCACAGTCATATGAGGTACTTAAAATCTGAAGGTGGCACAAAAATGTATTACCTTTGACCAAAGCAGTACATTCTAAGAATCTCACCTGTGTGGGACATGTCATATTCCCCATATCCATAGTAGCCAGCATACTGGAAAAAAAAAGTGCAATGGCATTACAAATAAAGGATCAAAATCATATATTCAACATCCTTGTTTTGATAAACTTGGTGAACATATTAACAAGTATAAAAACAAACTAAAAATATATATATATTAATGTAATAATATTAAGTGGCATCCCTTAAGATGTAATGCAGATACAAAAAGTGGAATTAATTATTACCATAGAGATATATAATATATGCAACACTTTCTTTTTACAAACCCTGTTATTATGGTACATACAAGTGTCATTGATAAATTATTTAAAACAGAGCTGACTATTGAATTGATAAATCAGGAAAAAACATTGATTTGTAAATTGAACTGTATAGTAAGTAATGGATTTTGGCCATCTAGAGAAGAAAATCTAGATCTAAATTTGATGTCAGATGATTTATCATTGTGAATCATTGAATGCCTGTCAGTGCTACATAAGAAAGCCTAAAGAATATCTTGAAAACTAATTCTTAGATATTTTCTAAAAAAAAAAACATTTAAGTTTTTAGCATACGTGTATGTGTGTTATGTTTAACCATTTCTTGGAAGCTATTTGGGTTAAAACTATCAGCATTGATCGATTAGAAGAACCCCCTGCTTCTTCCTTATTTCTTGTAACTACTTTTCAGTTTCAATTTCATCGTGATTTAGACTGGTGCATTGAACATTCTACTTGTGCTGATTCCAACAAAATAAAAAGACTGTGGGGGTTACAATAATAAGTGAAGGAATAATCAGATATGAGAAAAGAACTACTACTTAAAAGTATATATAAATACAACTTTCTCGGACCTGTATCCCAGTTGCATAAAAAAGCTTTGGTTTTAAACGGGAAAGGTCTAGCCAGGGATCACGGTGAAAAAAATATTCAGCCCCTAAACTTTGCCGTAGAACAGATATATATATACAACTTGTTAAATTGCCTTAAAGTCTTCACTGATACCTTCACAGTATAAATTTATATACCAACAGTAATATAGGCCTACTCTCCCGTTAAGATAATAAGAACCATTGACAGACTTCACATTACTTAACTAAATTTATGCTTTGGAATGCAGACATCAACTTTGTATTAATTACACTTTTTAAAACAGCCAAAACAAAAAAGTTATAACTGGACCCTAGTATGAGAAAAAGTTGACTATCGATATAATTTCAATTAACCAAAACCAATCTTATTAGTCATTGTATTGGACAAGTGAAAACGAAAGTACCTTATGACCAGGTAGGTAATATTAAATGTCCTATATTGTTTGTATGAAGTCTATTTTGTTGGACCGCCTCTGAACCAGTGGCTCGAAACTGAAGAGTGAAGTTAGGCCTATAGATCATACTTTTTGCCGCTTGCCCTAATACGGCAATGACCGCTCACAAGACATCATTTGCCGCACTGCAGCGTAATATATTAAGCCCAAACCGTAATGTTGGCAGGTCTGTCTCAGTGTTGCGTTGATCACCAATTTATATAGCCTAAGATAGATACTAGGCCCTAGAATCTAGATCTATACGAGTTCATAAAATTAGACTAGATAGATAGGCTAGAGATCTAGATCTATACATTTCATTTTGAATGAAAAGTTAGTTGAATTTCGCCTTTTCACTACAAATACTACGTGTGTGTGGGAGAATAAAGGAAAAAAACAGTTATTACTTTGTTTACTTCATTATGTATGATGACAGATCTATCGATAATAGGTAATTTTTAACATGTGTACAATCCTCCACCTCACATGTACAACTGAGAATTAACTAAAAGGTGGTGTAAGTAGGAAACTGAAAACAAAACCAAATGTGTTCTAAATGTATATTAAATATTTTAGAAATAATATTTTGAGTATACCCCATCTTCAGGTTCTGGTGCGGAAGCCCAAGACATGTTGACACTGCTGATGTTTTCACACCGGTAAAAAGGTCCACTCCAAGTTCCTAAGCCTGAAGCCCTGAAGAGAGAAAAGTGGAAAATAAATGAAGGGAAAGTACTCTCATTGTTTCGCTGTATAAGCTTAAGGGGTGTAACTCTAAGTTTATCAAGTTCTATCAACTTTCGTTCTCCCATCTTCATGAAGCTGGGAAAATAATCGAAATCAAATTTTTGGTGGAATTTTACTTTGTTTTAGTTTACCATATTTATGCCAATATTATAATTGTAAACTAACATTTCATAAGATTTATCTAAATTTCACTCTGTCAAAAGAGAACAAAAATGTTTGCAACACAAATCAATGGTAAGCTCCAAGGTTTAGGAACCAACTTTTAATGTGAAATCATTTTAAATCCACCAAATTGCGAAACGTTTTGAATAATAGATCATAGTCTTTTTGAAATAATGTATAACCAGCTCCGGCAAACCAAGATTGGTCTTCCTAACTTCTCTTCAGTATTTTATTCATTATTTTCTGCATCATCCTTTTTTTAGTCTTCACAGTTTCAGCTGTGACATCAAGAATAACTCAACAGTTTCAGCCATCAATTTAAATGTGGATTATATATCTAACATACATAAACTTTGTTTAATTTTTTTCATTAGGTTCTACTTCCCGAGCCTCCACTAATGGATCAGGCAAGGCAGGTTTTGAGAAGAGAGAGAAACGCCGGACTATCAGACAGCTTCAAAATTACATAAGCCAAGGCAATGTAGCAGCTGTTGAAGAAATTTTGAGTTCAGATTTTGATGTAGATTTTCAGTACAATGGTATGACCTCACTGCAGCTAGCAGTTTGTGAAGGTTTGCTAGAGATCTGCAAACTCCTCATTGACAAGGTTAGTATACTTTTATAACAAAACTAGTTTTTAGTCTGTACTATAGGCCTATTGGCGATTCCTCCAAGGTTTATTATCTTTCATGGGGCTAGACTATGTCTATATTATTCTTTTTTTATTTAATTTTTTTGCCTTAAGGATTGTATTTAGAAAAAATAGAGAGGTGGTATGGCATTTTTATAATGAAGTAATATGTGATATTATTTTCTTGGATGAAACAAGTTTTAAGGGAGGGAGGGACTCAGGGAGAAGATATTTTTGATTTGTGTATTGCATCTTTAGAGCATTGAGGAGACATTAGTACACAACTTGTCCACCCATTGAAAGTTTTTTTTAGCCTCGTCATAGAAACATTTTCGGAATATTTTCAGGGTGCTAATGTGGATCAGGCAGATGCAAATGGAAACTCATTGCTCAATATGGCTTGCTGGCGTGGATATGTTGATGTTGCTCAGCTTCTGGTTAAGAGTGGAGCGGACATAGATTCTCAGAATGAATCCGGCAACACAGCCTTAAATGTTTGTGCTTACAAGAATTATCCTGAGGCGACCAAGGTTTGCTTCAAGTTTATCATATTTGCCATATTTTAGAAGGAGTTTTTTTAAACTATATAATCCAGATCTAAAAACATAATTTCGCACATGAAATTAAACAGTGGAAGAAAAACAAATTGTAAGGATCCTCATCTGTAAAAAGGTATTTCACTGCCACTGTCTTTTAACTCCTAATGATCCATGCAACAATATAAATGAATTGAGTCCAATCTGAAATAGATGGAAATATCCGGATTTGATATCTGTAGAGCACATGATTTGAGATTCTGTTTGTTTACTTTTGTTGTTTTTTTTTACCTATTATTTGTTTCTGATCACATATCCAGGTTCTTCTAGCAAGAGGGTGTTCTTTTAATTTGGCAAACAAACGTGGATATACACCTCTGTATTGTGTAGCTCAGTCTGGCAACTTAGAAATAGTGAGTCTGCTTCTTGAGGCTGGAGTTGACCCTGACTGGGGTGACTTAACCTTCAAGACGCCGCTTATGGTGGCAGCAGAGGCTGGACATCAAGATGTTGTCAAAGCTCTTCTGGATGCTGGTTTGTACAGTGAATTTGTGTTTATTGTTTTTTACCCACTTTTTTTTTTCTTTTTTTTTACACTATGCTTTTCAAATCATTGTACTGAATTCGTATCTTTACCTTTTCTGTATATTTTTAGAGTATTTCCTCAAGTCAGAGTTGACTTCATGCTCCAATCTTTTGTGTAGATTTCAGGTTCTTAATGGAAATCTGATACATTTTGATTTTTTTTTTTTCCAATGTCTATGTGTTATCTCTTATTAACATACTTCACAGGTGCTAAGGTAAACAGCCAGAGTAGAAGTGGAAGAACAGCTCTTCATGAGGCTGCCACACTCGGCCGCTTAGAAATTCTGCAGCAGCTGCTGGATGATGGGAAGGGTGACCCTGACCTTGCTACAGTCAAGGGGACCACACCCCTTCTTGGCATGTCTTTTGATTATTAGGATTATTAAGTACAATGGCATCTAAACTTAGATTTGAGACCATGGGTATATTTTAATAGTACCCTTAACTCCTTGTCTCTGATGAACTGGCTTCCTTAGGTCTAGCTTTCTTTTTTCTACGACATGCATTGAAAACAAATGTTTGTTATTGAAAACTGAATATGAATTAGGAGGGAAATAAGAAGCTAGAAAATAAATTTCTTACCAAGAATCTCAGATTAGGAATAGGGACGCCTAGACAGCAAACAGTTCTCAAACTTGACTCTCCCATTTTTAAAGTGCTCTTTAGCACTTGTAAGCTTTTTTCTTTCAGTGACATGACTTTGATAAAGATAGTCATTATGAGATCAATCTCAATATACATAATTTCTATCAGACAATCCCAAGAAAACTTTGCATTTTGATGTTAACGTTTATTTCAGTATAACTGTTGAAAAAATATTGTTTCAGTTTTTTTTGTTAATAAAGTGTTTATGTTTTATTTTGAAAGGTAATGTTGAGAATGCATTTGACATTCACATGCCTTTGGAATAGAACCCATAAAATGTGAACACTTACATGTTTGTGTAATCCACTACAGATGTTTATTATCACTTTATATTAATGGATTTTTTGTTGTTATGCTGCTTTCATTTACAGAGGCAATAAACAACAGTCATGTAGCAACAAGCCAGGCTCTCATTAATTCTAAGTGTGATGTCAACCTGGCAGACAGGAAGCATTGGGCACCCATACATGCTGCCATTGAGCAAGGTTGGTTTTATAATAATAATACTGTGCATAAACATAATAAATCGATCTCTGACCTGTATTCCTGTAAACACTTGTGTGTTTGGGCAAGTCTCACAGTTATATCTTAAGTTTGTTGTGGAATATCTCCACACCATCTGAGTATTATCTCTAAAGTAGTGAATATTGTTTTTCAATGAATGATGTATTTTTATCATGCTTTCAGCCATATTTTCATAATTTATCATCAAGTAACAGAATACATGTCCTTTGTCTTAGTTGTTGACAAAATTTATCCCGAGTCCCTTGGAGTTAGGCAATTTGTGCAATAACTTGTAGCCTTTGATATCATAGGGTATTTTTTGTTGCAGGGAAGGCAAGGAAGGAAAACTCAAGACCTTTTTGTCTTTACACATTTTTGGTTTTACAGTGTCCAGGATGTTTGACCCAAATGGAGATTCTGCCATGAGAGGCCTGGTGGAAACCCTGGTTGATGCCGGTGCTGATATTAACAAGTGTGATGAGGCAAACTGGACACCCCTGTACCAATCAGCATCAGCAGGAGATCTTGGTAGGTTCTGCATTAGGGCTTTTTTTTTTTTTTTTTGTAGTCTTTTCTGTGTTGTTGTTTCTTTTTGTTTTGTTATCGACTTAGAAAGAGCTTTGAAGCAATTTTTATAATGAAATATATTTCTTCCTTTGGCCGTCAATTTTTCTTCAGAGGCTACTTCATGACTAACGTATCAAGCAAACAGATATTGCTTCACCAATAGATTATTAAAGTCAGTTATTGGTTCCATTGCAATGATGATGTGTTATTTTTCACCCCCAGAGTTATGCAGGTTTTTCTTAGCAAAAGGAGCCAAAGTCGACAGCCTCACCCGGCAAGGCAGTTCAATACTTCATGCTGCTGTATATGGGGGAAATGGAGATGTAGTGAAACTTTGCTTAAAAGCAGGTAGGATGTGGAAGAAATAATGCACAATGGTTCATTTCAAGCATTGTAACTTGTAGACTTGAAGAAAGTTTTTATGAATTATGATAACCAGATTAAGATATATAGCAAGGATTTCTTCTTTGTGTTCAGACATTGTATTTGATTTAAAATAATGTGACTCAGCTAAAAAAAAAAAACAACCCTACTCCATAGTCTATTTATGAAGGATTGAGTGGAGATATCAAAAGTCTTTTGAGCATAAATTGAAACTGAAATCTTCATATTTTATTTACCACTCAGGAGACTTGAGACACGGTAAAGTAGATTGATGTAGAGAGAACTGCATCACTTGTACAGGAAAAATGAACCACATAATAACATTTTTTTAAGCAAGATTATCATGTTTTGATTCATTCTTTCAAATATGAAATTAAATGTGCAGGGTGTGCAGTGAATACTGTGGATGAGCAGGGACGGCACCCACTATTGTCAGCAGTCTCGTCACGCTGTGACATCCAGGTAAGAGGCTTGGAAAGGATAAAAGGTCATTAAACTTACAGCTCTGCTCTTGCATCTTTTTTTTTTTTTTTGTTGTTATTATTAATGAGATGACAGTCACAAATAAAGTCTATGAAAATATTTTTGTATTATACTTTCAAATTTGCTGTTTAGTATTGAGATAACTGTTCGAAAATAAATTTTAAAATTCTCATATTTGAATTGGCTTTAGAGCCAGTTTTGTTCTCGCAGCAAAGAACGTAAGGAAGTTTGGCTTCTCAAAGCAAACTAAAAACTATGACGTCAGAAAGTTGCAGTCTAAGGGAGGACTCATAGTTAACAACGTGGCTTCTTCCAAGCTGAATCAAGTTTTTACTGAGCTAATTAGAATGGATTTTTTATGTGACATCTAAATATTGCTTGCTAACTTTTTAGCCATTTGTGAAATCTTCGAGCAAAACATACAGCTAAGATAAATATTGGAAAGCTGGTCAAATATGAACCGTCTCAAACTGAAATATAGGTGTATTACATGTGTCCTTCTCATAAATTTGATTCACCCTGGCTTCAACAAGCCTTACATTTAACAGACTATATTTATTGAGAATATACAATAGTTCTTTTATTCCTAGATGTACTGTATTAACAGGGCAGAGATGTGACACCTAGTCCCTTTAACAACGAAAAGTCACTCTTACTCATAGAGAAAAGAGTTAATAAGAGAAAATAAAGTGTAAAGTAAAGGTCATATGGTTGACAGCAGCAGGGACAGCAAAAATTTTAGACTCCAGGTTTTTAACCATTGCTACAATTCCTTTCTATTCTGTCTCGTCTCAACGCAACTAAAATTGCATGTATTACTCAACTCTGTACTACTCAGCATTATTAAACTCTGTTTGTTATATTTTCACACGAGATGTATTCTGTAAAAACAAAGAAACCTTCAAATCTGAAGACCATGTACTTGATTTTTTTGTTCTTTTTGGTCCTTAAAAATTTTCTCAGATCATTCAGGATCTTGTGGATGCAGACAGTGATGTGAACATTGCAGACAAAGTGACAAAACAAACAGCCTTGCATGAGGCCATGTGTCAGCATTATGTGCCAGCAGCTCATTTACTTATTGATAAAGGTATTGAAAAGCATTTAGTTATGTTGTATTCTTATTAGCATAGTATGACTTTGTATCAACTAGTCATACAAAAAGAAACAAGTGTTTGAAATTATAGTCTTGATTCAGTAAAAGCGGTCATTATTTTATTTTTTAATGTTCATTCAAAATATTTGGATGTCAAAATTTTGCAGTAACTCCATCCAGTCTAATCTGTTTGTATGTAGCCATTTTTATAAGCTTGTCAGATTTTATAGCTGAAGTTGATAATTTTCATAAATCACATACTTGTCAGAACTACATGTAGTCTTTTTCTATCAATATTCATGTGTTTGTTGCAGGAGAGAACTAATGTTGGAAGTGATATTTTGTTTATGTTCATGACTAAATTTTCAGGAAGCAGCATGGAACGTTTGAATAACGAAGGGAAGTCCGCGCTTTACTTGGCTTGCCAGCGAGGTCTGTGTGAGACAGTGCAATACATGGTGAAGGAAAAAGGCTGCCCCACTCTGTCCTCTCAAATCTCAGCCTTGCCAATTCATGTAGCTGCAACACAGGGTCGTGCATCCACCATACAAGTGCTTGCAGAAGCAGGGTGTGATATTAATCAGGTAGCCATTTCTTGATACATTGTAGTGTGAAGTTTGTGAGATCTATTCCAAACTAAGCTGATGTGAGTTCACATTTCAAGTGAAGTACTTTATCTGTAGTGAAAATTTCTTATGTTAAGTAATTGACATGAAATTTTTTGCTACATTTATATCTACTGACTGGGCAAAAGAAATTAGTCAATCAATTTCCCTTTTCACCTCATAATTAAATGATTTATTGATATGTTTGCATATATTATCACTGTGAAAAATATTTACGCCATTATACTATATGTAAAGTCAGTCAGTGTTGTATTGAAATAAAAGTTAAATTCTGTTTTCATGGCATTGAAATTTATTTATAGACAAATGAGAAGGGAGAAACTCCATTGGCGGCAGCCCTTGCGGAAGATAATTTTTCTGCAGTCCGTGCCTTGCTACAGTGTGGGGCTGATTTGGAGGCTCAACAGAAGGTGAAACCATCTGACATAGCTGTTCTTGTCAAATAAATTAATTTACATAAGGAGATTGTTTTGTTTTTTTATTAATCCCACTCTCAGCATTTAGACTGTTGTCACAGATAGGTCTGAAGAATTTTATATGCTGCCACACAAAGCCAGAGCGGGGATACCAGGACTTCTATCTCCGCCTGTCTCATCGTACTAGCACTGAACCAATCAAATGTTTTGGGGAGAAGTAAAATGTTTACTTTTGAAATGTATGATGATTCTATCAGATCTCCCACATTATTTAAATCAAAATAACTTGTGAAGAATTGTAAAAAATGTATACTTGCTCCATTTTTCAAAATTTCAAAGTATTTGTTGTGTGTTGTGCAAAATGTGTTGTTTAGAGAGGGAGCCGGAGAGAGAGAGAGAGAGAGAGAGAGAGAGAGAGAGAGAGAGAGAGAGAGAGAGAGAGAGAGAGAGAGAGAGAGAGAGAGAGAGGGAGAGAGAGAAAGAGAGAGAGAAAGGGATAAGCGAAAGAACTGAAGAAGCAATTATTAATCCACAAGAACCACCTCAGAATTATTAACCGGATATTTCTTTGATGGTTTTCTAAAGATGAAAGGTCTTCAGCTGTGCTGTCTGCACCAAGAGGATCCTCATCCACACCTGGGTCTCGAGCCATTGTTCCTTGCCATGACTCACAAGAATGTCCACATGATGAAAATGATTTTCAAGTGCTATAGGTTAGAAGATAACATGTTATGTCCATCGAGAACTGTTGAATCCTTTTAAAATAAAACATGTCAAAGATCAATTTTGGCTGTAAGTGTAAGTAAACAGTTTCTGTGGAATTAATTTCCTTTTTTTTTTACTTGACAGTCAATGTTAACATAAACTTGGGATAACAACAAACTTTTTGGCTATCCCCCAGAGGTATATCTGAAGCGTTATGCAGTGTATTCCTCATTACTTAGTTTACTATGTACCATAGGGAAATACAGATTACAGCTTTCTGTATTTGAGTGATTTGAAACTAAAAGTTTTTCTGTGATCTTTAACAATTTACATTATCTTATCTCACCTGATGATAAAGAGTGCATAACATCACCTTTGAAAATGTTTGTCAATAGTTGATTAAAGATTTCTCTTTTCCTGCATGGCGAGTGTAACAATTTATAAGATTACAAGAGTAAAAAATAAGCATCTTTTTTTTATCCTAACATTTTACTTAAAACATCTTTTTCTTTACTTGTGTGAACAGGCAAATGCCACGACAAACAATCAAACTCCTGGAGGTTTTGCTGAAACGCACCCGAGAGATCAATACCCACTACACACCGGCTCAGAAGGCAGAGATTCTGGGGCTTTTTCACAGCAGTACTCGCACGCTGTTCTCACTCAGCGATCTGTGCAGACGCTGTGTTCGGGCATGTCTCGGCTCGCCAATGCAAACGAAAGTTGAGAGATTACCCGTAGCAAGAAAGGTCATGTCGTATATTCTCATGGAATCGGAGTTCACAGAATGGCAAGAACATGAGCAGGAATTGCCCGGTGGAAGTGCTGGCTTCTCAGACCTGTTTGTGTGGCGGAATTCTGTGTAGCAGAGCTAGAGAATAAAGAGGTTTTTTTTTATTGACGATTTAGAACTTGAATATAGCTTTGTACTAATTTTTCTTTTTTTTTTTTTTTTACAATTTAATAATTCTTGGGAGGTTATGAAATTATTAGTTGTTTTTTTTTTTTTTACTTTATTTTTTAGGGATTGAATGGTGTTTTTTTTTTTTTTTTTTTTGGGGGGGGGATGTTGAGGAGGGTGCTTTTTTTCTCCACAGTAAAAGAACTTACATCATCTTTAAAACCCATGTCAATTATCTTTTACCAGTAAACCCAACTTATGGTCCAATATCTGTACCTAGTGAAGCAGAATATTACAAGTTGATGTTTCGTGAAACAGCAAATTATGAATTTTTTTGTATATATGCCTCATGCGTGTAACTATAATATTATTTATGAAAAGATCTATATGAAACAGGCCATTTTCTACAATAGTCCTGTTGAGTATGGAAAGTCCCTCTTTTTTTTCTTTTTTTTCTTTTTATTGTCTCATGTGCCAAAATGAATTCAAAGTGTGTTTGCTATATAAGACATGTTCTTATAAAGATGCTTGTCATTTTTGTTTTGTATAGAGGAAGAGGTGTCTCTCCATGAAATTGCTATTGAGTAAATATTTACTCGCTAATCCTTTTTCTCCAATGTATGAATACATCAGAAAGTTGGAGACGGAAAAATATTTGAAGACAAAATACCATACTACCAAAACAAAGCTCAAATGACCTGAAAATATATTATTGTGCCTTGTGGTCTCAAATTTTACAATTTGTGTGTTCCCAAACATAAATTATTTTACTTTATATCAAAGCATATTCATTGGATACTTGTTGTAGAAATAAACTGTGGACATATGTGCATGAAATGGTGGAGATCAGTAGTTTATAATATTGACATAAAAGTACTGGGCATTAACTTTATTGTTCTGAAAATGAGCGGATCTCCTGTAGTCTATTTTTTTCATTTTTTTATTATTATGTGTGGTTGTGCAATAAAATATATAACAAATGATGCTTTAGATACATTCTTTTGTACTGTAGTTATTTCCATGTTCACAAAGCATCCTCAGTGTCATTGCTATCTATTAAACTCAACTGGTGCTATGCAAATCCTTTCAAAGAGTGTTGTGAAAAAAGCATTTATCATACTTATTATATTATGATTTGTCAATAAAGTTTACAAAAAAATCAACATTTTTTTGATTGTTTATTTGCACTGTTATAATTTTTTCTGTAGACAGAAAATTTGCAAAATATTTTATGACTGTATAAGTATATGAATGTTGGTGTTAATGTTCCTGACTAGAGTCATATGGACAGCAGCAAGTAATCTTTGATTATCATTATTTTATTATTATTATTATTATTATTATTATTATTATTATTATTATTATTATTAT
>RQTK01000794.1:87979-102650 GCA_003991915.1 Elysia chlorotica | reverse complement strand
GTTGTCGAACTGACTCAAGTGATATTATTACCACGTTGGACGCCAGATCCCAAGATCGGCAAAAATGTATTTGTTCGATTTCTTCCCCTGTAACTGGTTGAAGTTGACTTGAGTTGGGTTGGTTTGACGTCGAGTATCAGCACCATACAGGCTATATTGAGCACGGGCCCCAAGGTGACGTCTGACAATTGTATGTGCTGCCACACACAAAACAGTGCGGATACCATGACTTTAAATGATGGCATTCCATAATGACAAGGCAGGAAAAGCCTACGGTGATATTGTTTTTCCTATGAAAACTAATAATTTTGTAGGTCGAGAGTAGATTCGAATGATGGACCATAAATGTAATTTATCCAGATCTACAACACGATAAACCTACATCTCTGTCTCGTTTCTCCAGCCTTTGTTTGTCTTTACTTACATAGTCATAGCTTAGCATATTGTGATCTCTTATAAGTACATGTATTTAGTTTTACGCCCACTGGAATTTTGTACAAAGGCTGAAGCTAAGTTGAGATTCGAGCCATGGACCCTTTGCTCGCCATCCAAGAGCACTACCGACTAAACTCCCGACATTCCCATATCTTAAATAGTTAAATTTAATCTACTTCCACTCGATGCCACACTATGGCTATGGCACTTTCGGACTAGGGTAAGTTTTAAATATTGCGAGTTGTCACAATTAGGCAACATCGATTGCAATGACAGATTTCTATTATTAATAGACATCTATGATTGCAATAAACAATTGATCTAGCGTTGTGCTAATATATTTGATTTGGATTATGCAATATAAGCTCCTCGAATAATTTTCATGCACAGAGGAGGATCGTTTGAGATTCGAACGACGGAGTTCTTTCTCGTCGATTTGCAGCACTGCATGTACCAAATGAGATGTCAGCGCTCCGCGCAGTTACGACAACCAGTAAAAACACCCACGAAATCGCTAGGTTTGGGGCTCACTAGAGGGCGGGCCACCACAAACAGGCGTCAATTGTGACAACTTAGTACAAGAAGTCATGTACTCCCAAAGGCCAGCTCAGTCAATAGAGGCGTGGCCACAGGGAATACCCAATCAGGGAGAGCTGTAAAGACACTCTAATCTTTTTGTCGGAGAATCAGAAGTAACCAGTTAGCTAACGAACTTTAATGTAGATGAAGAGGGTGGACTTGTAAACGATAACTTCGACAATTAAAACTATTTCGACTGGATATGTTTAGTGTATAAACATTACCAACATAATCCAATAAAGCGCCTGATGCAGTGGAAATGACCTTATGGAGTGACATCAGTGGTTGGCACGAATGACTATAGAGTCAAGATGGGGCCAAAGGAAAAGCCTATGCACGTACATTTTCTCAAGCGCAACATCAGCCGTGAGGGGAAAGTTCGGCGGAAACAAGAGGCAGCGAGCGGCGAAGTGTCTGGCCCATGCGTATATACGTAGTAATTGATCAGGAAGTTTCACCAGATGGTGAAGATCTATCTATCTATCTATCTATCTATCTATCTATCTATCTATCTATTTATCTACCTGCCCCATTGTGATTTGCCCCCATCCCTTTCCTCCTGCCTACTCCCTTTTCTTATGCAATCAACCTCGTTGTTGAGAATTTAAAAGAGGCAGGAAAAAAGAGTCCCTTTATCTGCCTGTTCTTGAAGAGGGTAGCAAGACCTCGTATTTGCTTTAAGCAGAACATATAAACTCATAAAAAGGGGGTGTTTGCTGTTTCGTAGGAAACTTGTTGCGCCTAAGCGGGTGAGAAACGGAGAGGAACCATCTCCCTGCATTACAGTTGTGTCAGTGTCGATGAATGGTCGTGTATCCGTCCAAACTTTTACCTGAAAGTTTGCCTTGTTGAGACAAAAGAACAAGAACAAGGACTTAATGATTATATTCCTTACTAATCTAAAAAAAAAACCCACACAAAAAAACATAAAGTTAAGGACCTTTTCTCTGCCTCGTCTCCCTATATTTACTCTCTCTATCTCTCTCTCTCTTTCGCTATCTAACCTTTTTTTTAAAGTAAAACATTTGAGAGCTGAATTTTTCAGTTATCTTTGGAAGAACGAAATTCTTTCAACGAATAAGCCCTAAGAGTAAGAGAAAGACCAAAACTAACACAATAAGCATAGCTTGCTAATAATACTTCATATGTAAGGGAGGCTACTCTTACTTTCAAATCAATGAAAATCGATGACGTTTTCTCCCTGAAGTCCTGAACTAAATGGCGTAAACTCCCAGTGAAACAAACGAACTGTAAGTTTGGAATGCTTGGCAGTTAGAAGTTGTGTAACATTAATAATAATAATACGCAGCCTAATCGTAAATCCTGTCGAGCAAGGTGGATTTTATTATCTACATTCACAGGTGGTAAAGACTTACGAGTCACTGCTCAGTAAAATTTTAGTTTATCAACCATGCAGTGGTGTAAAATTTTAGTCTATCAACCATGCAGTGGCACAACTAAAACAGGTCGATACCAACAGGTCTAGGATCTAGATCTCTAGGTTCTAATTTATCGGGAAGATGTGATATTTTCTATAGATCGAAGAAGACAGCAATGATATTATTCAAATTATTGACCAGGGCTAAATGATAAGCTATGTATAATTTAGGGGCGGCAAGTGAAGAGAGGAAGAAGGCTTAGACGCCCCACTTAATGTTACATACTTATTTTATGTACCATAGTTGAGCGTCTAAATCCACTTCCTCCTTGTTCATACTGCCCTCTGGATGTTGATCAGGCCTCGTTGTAAGTACAAAGAGGAAGTAGTAGAGATTAGTTTTAGAAGCCCTACTTACCATAGCCATTTTTTTATTCATGTAGGTGCAAAGCCATAGTCAGACTTCTAAATTTACACCCTCCTTTTGTTCATTCTACCTCCAATCTCATTTTGATCTATCTGGTACTAATGATTGCTAGTCTAGAGTCTATCTAGATCTCTAGACTAGATCTAGTCAAAAAGTGGTTAGATTGATGTTCACAGTTCAGATTGATAACAGAAGTAGTCTATAGATTTCTAGATTTATAAGATAGATAGACTAAGAATCTAGAATAAATCTTGAAAAGACTGTCTCAAGATCTGGTTGTACAGCAGTGCCAATCAAAATGTTTACAAGCTAGATCTAAAAGTCTTTACTAAAGACTTTAGCCTAGACCTAGAGTCTAGATTATTTAACCTAGATTCTAGGTCTATTAACTAGGTCATAAATACTTAGATTAGAGTATTTAGACTAGAGAGAATCTGGTTCAAGATTCTTGAATTTTTTTTTTTTTTTTAATAGGCCTAATAAATATCTCAGACTTTGTCCACCTTTGTTGTTGTTGTTTTTTTTGTCATTTTTTACTACATAACTTGTGAGGGGAAAGAACCAGCAGGAATTATAGTAATAAAAACACTCTGATTCTCAATGGTCTATAAGTATAAGATGAATATCAAATTATTTTGTTTCTATGTCTAATTGCAACAAAATTATAACATTTTGTTGTAAGAACCAATGAAAAATATGTGAAAGCAGTACGTTTTTCTTTCACATGCTGGTTTACACGCCACCAGTTATTTTTGTGTGCATACGACTTCCTTGTTCATTTTGTTTAAAAAAAAATGAGTGGTTAGGGATTTTATTTATTTTTCTGAATGATGTCGATTTGTGAAAGACAAAAAAAAAAGGTATTGATTATGGATGTAACACTTTACTTTCATTTACTTTTATCAGAATAAAGCAATACTGTTAGATTCCGACTAAGATCTCTCTCAGTCTGCTATGGCCAGCATCAACAACAAAAGAAAGCGCAAGCCTAATTTTACCAAGCAGGAAAATATCAGATTATTAGAATTGGTGGAAGCTCACGCTGACCACATTAAACTGAAGTCAAATACATTGGAAACCAATAAATTAAAAAAAAGAACATGGCAAATTATCGCTGACAAAGTGAGCGCAACATGTCTTGTGGCAAGAGATGATATAGAATGCAAGAAAAAATGGCGGGTAAGTTATCGTTTTTGTTTTTATCTTATTTATTTAATTAATGTTTTTATTCATTTGGATAGGGTCATAGTAAAATGTGTTTTATGTATAAAATGCATTAAACAAATTTTTTTAAATGTCAATGATCCTGATTGCTTACTCTTTGTAACTTTTTTTATTGTGTATTGCTACTCTCTGTAACAAGTGATACATAACTTTGATCATTAGTATACCTTATTGTTAACACAAGAAAGTTTATCAATAGTATTAATTTTATCTACAACCATTGGTTTCAGTAAACATGAAACCATCATATGTAACATTCCATGAATATAATATTTATATTTAAAACTCCTTTCAGGATCTCAAACAAGCAGTTATCAGTTATAGAATCCACTGCATGGGTGCTGGTTCTGGCCCTCCCCCAGATGAGCCACCATATTATGGATGGATCTTGAACATCATGGGGGATAGGTTGGTGGCTGAGGCAATTCAAGGTAAGATGTAGTTATCATGAGGGGAAAAATCCAACCAATTTTACATGTATCTAAAGATTAAAACACATCACACACAAAATGCATTGCACTTTACAGATTTTGCAGACCACGGTCAATACTTATGCAGTTTTTGATAAGTCTACCCACAACCTTTTGGTGTAGCAGTACTTTTTAGTGCTGGTATGGGCAACAATGATGATAATTAATAGTACCAAAACATCTTGGTGAAAGTTTGGCCGGCATTTTTGGGGTGATCAGTATGCTAAAAAATAGTAAGTCTAGACGTTCCTGTTTACCAATGCAATGTAACAGTAGTACATAAATCTTGATTATACCAAGGTTGGCAGCACCCACATCATTCCATGGTATCTCAAAGACTCTGTCTTTCTAATTTCTTTACTTCTTTTTTTGCCTCTGTCTCTTAATTTTGCGACTGGAGCATTTTCAATTACTTTAACGTCAGTCATCCTTTAACACAGATGTTATACTAGACAGTTTTATGGAGAGGAAAGAATCAAAGTTTTTCATAGAATTGTTCACTAAATTGAAAATCAGCAGATAATGTTATTCTTATAAAAAAAAATTTGTTAGGGAATGTAATCATGATACTTGACTGAAGGTGAGCTGGAAAAAAAGTGTAAAGGAGTAAAGGTGATTACCATCCACATTTACTTAGATAATTGTTAGATAAGAATTAGGCTGTCTTATCTAATTTAGTATTTAAGTAAGCAGAATGCTGACATCCGACACTAGTGCCTGAATTTATGGTGCAAACCAAAGGCGATGATGCCCCCAAAATAATATAGTCAAGAATGCACATGAGTATATCAAATAAAATAATTTCATTTAATTAAAAAATAAAATTGTTTATATATGTAGAGAAGAAATACTAACTTTTGTAAAAGTCCTCAGCCTACAGATTTTTTCAGAAAATGGAAAAAAAACAACCCTGATCAGTTAATGGTAAAAAATTGCCAACTGTTGATAATGCATAATTCTTTTTTTTCTTTTTTTCTTCTTCATAAAATCCCCTTATAGTTTGAAAGTCTTCTACCGTTAAGACTGCAGTTAGGATTTTGTTTCTACGTGAAGTTTTTTAAAAGTTGTATTTAAATGTTGCATTTGATATTTCAGTCAATATTCCTGACTCGTGGGATGACAACACAATCATTAAACAGCAGAATATGAGTTACGGTATGTTAAATATCATGAGGTAGAAACAATGGATTATATAAAGTTAAATCAGGCTATCATACTATCATAGAGCATAAGGCTGTAACTAAGTGTGAAAATGCTCATACAGGTGCTCCATTTCAGAAGTCTGATGCTCACACGAATACTTGTCTTAAGACTATCAGGCGATAAAAAGCTTTCATGACTGTACCACCATAATCATATTCATCATATGTCTTGGTTCATGGCATTGGCAATCATGTCCTTCCAAACTCTTAGTCTTTTGTAACAAAAATTACCTGTTTTCTTTTCTATCTCTATCCATGCAGCAAGACTTGTCTCTCATTTATGTTTGCTATCTTCCTCAACCCGGGTATGGGAGGGGAGGGAGTGGTAGAGCGTTGATGTCCCCGGTTTGAAGCCCACAAACGGTCCTGATTTCGTCTCCTTCTGGTTGGGCCAGTATCCGTTTAATGTGGCTGGCTAAGATATGGACCTCATGGTATCCCTAAACTGTCTCTGTGTGGCAGAAAGTGAAATTGTCAGCTGTTATTCTTGGGGCTTGTCTACAATATAGCCTATATAGTGCTGACATTGAGCACTAAGCAACAAATAAACAAACATTCTTTACTGACAGTTACCCTGATCTGGTTTTTCATGCTTATTCGATTGTAGTGTGGTTGCTTTTTTTTTTTTTTTTGCTGTCCGTGGTATTCTTAGCTCTCTCCTCCAAAAAAATCACTGCTGCTTCTATTTTCTTGTGTATTGGTTTTTTTGTGCATCACATCATGATCCACTCACAGGAACAAGTTCTATTTTCGTATGTGAGCAGTAGTTCTGTTTTGTTAATTTTTGAAATACCATTTTGCCTGTGCAATTTATCTTCTTTCTTTATCTCTTTTGAGTTTGGAAATCGAATGTAATGAGGTTGCCCCCAAAAGGATTTTTGTTGTTTTAGTTTGATACTGTTGATAAAAACGTTTGAATCTGATGTTACCTATTTACTTAAAATCACTTCTGTTTTCTTGCTGTTTACATTTTGGCCTTTTTTTTCCACCTTGATTAAGTTCTCATACTTTGTCAAACTCATGTAAGATGGTTGAAATATCTGGTGATAGTAACATATCCTTTTCTTACACCTCTTCTAATTTATTCTAAGGCACAAGTTTTATTTTCTACTACAAATGTTGCCATTTTTCCAAAGAATATATATTGATGTATGGTATCTGTAAGTACGACAATAAATAAAGGGTTTACATTTTTATTTTTTTGTAGCAAAGTCTTTGCAAAGTATAATTGTAACGCCCTCTTCCTTTTTTCTTCTTCTTTGGATCTTGCAGGCAGCATGTATGGCTCACTGCAAGAAAATGGCAACGCTGATATGACTGGTGTACCTCCAACAGAGGACTCGGATGAGGCTCAGAGCCTATCTCTTACGCCATCAGTCTCATTTGGGACGGCTGCTGATCAACAGCGATGGTCACAGCCACAGCCAAAAATGTTCAACAACAGAAAACGGTTAGTGACCTATCAAGGAGTGCTCATTTCTATTTCTATGTAGGTCAATAATTTTCTAGGGTGCGGCTCAAGTGATCACAGAAAATATGTTCTAATTCACTCATGTAAAATTAATTAATTTTGATTGTGTAAAGCCAGATCAGGCTTTTATTACCATATTTAAAGGACGGGTTGTGCAAGTCATAGTGTTGGGTGGTACCTAGCTCAAACCCGCAATTAGGCAAATTTATTTGTCGGATTTTGTCCCTTACTGGTTGGATCAGTGTCAGTACTAGTCTAGAGAGGAGACCTAGTATTCCAGCACTATCTCTGTGTGGTAAAAGTTAGTCTTGAAAACTGTCCGCGATGAAGCCTAGCTGCTTACGTTATTTCAGGTGTAAATCAGAAATGAGTGTCAGGAGTCATATACAACTGTCGGCATTAATGAAACAATAACCTTGCAGTTATCTTGAATGTCATCAGTTTCATCTGGAGTAAAGAAATGTTTAATTCTTCATTTCAGGACAGCAGCAAAGGCTCGCTTTGCGTTTGGGAATGGGAACCCACAGCTGTGTGATGAATTGATAAAAGTGCAGATAGAGTATTATAAAGTGAAGACAGAACTGGTCAAGGAACAACTACTCAAATTGAGGAACAACCCCCCTGTATCTTAATTTTTTTTTTTATCATGTGTATATAATGTATATTTCAACATATCTTAAATCATTACTATTCTGAAATTTGAAGAGTGTTTTTATACGATGAATAAATCTTTAGATATATAGAAATATTTTTTTATTGTGAAAATTCATTCGTTTTTGCCTGGCTGGTTCATTACATCTTTGTAATTAACGGGGAAAAAAAATGACAAGTGATATGCAGGAGTACCCCATAAAATCTAGGGCGTTAATAGAAAATATCAAAAGGGTTCCGGTTCCTACTTCATTCTTAAGTAGATTTCATTATCATTTTAACACTTTATACGGGTACAAGAAGAAATTGTTATTGACATTATTAGTCATCTATCATAAAGCCAAAGAAAACAAGGTTTTTGTGTTTAAAATATTTCATACGAGTGTTAATAGGAAAAGTATTTTCTATTCATGTTTGAGTGTTTAATCTTACGCCAGTATAGTCAATTTCTACAAACACATACACAATTAGAGCAAAGGTACTCAAAGACTTTCCAATCAAATTTATTCAATATGGTACCTAAAATGTCTTTAAAAAAGGGGGAAAATAGGTTATTTTAGTCAAATAGCTTAAGTGCAAGAAATATGCAAATGGATACCTTAGAGCATGTGTATTTAAAAATAACTTTTTTTAACAGGACAATTATTGAACTAATTGTCAGAAGTGCAGCTACCCACCTGAACTACTGGGCGGACTGGCTCAATTGATAGAGCGTTGGTCTCCAGATCAGGAGGTCTGCGGTTCGGATTCCTTGATAGCAGGTTTATTTCTCCCATCTTGTTCCCTGTAACTGGTTGGGTCGGTGTCAATATAATGTGACCGGCTGAGACAGGAGTCATGGAATCCCTGCCATGTCTCATGTGGGGCAGCATATAAAACTGTCAGGCGTCAGTTTTGAGGCCTGTCTACAATAGAACCTTTATAGGTTTGATGTTGGACGCTTAATCAACTCAGCTCAACTCGATCAACCTTAAGTACTACCTACCTTTCATACAGACTGATTATGTTAGGTGAATCCTCCGTATTTTTTCAAGAATGAAAAAAGACAGTGGATACAAGCTCCGAAGGTGCGAAATGGTTCAAGTGGTAGAGCGCGGATCCAGTCCCACAATCGGCACATTTATTTGTCCGATTTTCGTCCCCTGTATCTGGTTGGGTCGGTGTTAGTATAATGTGTGTGGCTAACACAGGAGTTGTGGTATCCCAGCCCTGTTAAATGTGTGGCAGCACACGATGTCAGTCTTAGGGCCTGTCCACAATATAGCCTATATAGTGCTGACATTGGATGTTAGACCAACTCATCTCAACGCCAAAGGTAAAGTTTTTTTGTGAAGAACTAGATCTACTGTATGTACAGACAATGTATACATGTATGTATATATATATAATATATTTCCACGATACGTTTATGGTTTTTAGTTTTTAATTTATTTACCTACAAATATATGACAAAATCATGAATGACTATTGCTAATCTAATCAACTATTATGTCTCATAGAAGTGAATTTTCAGTTAATCTAATTGTCCGTCAATGCTTTGAGGGTTAAAAACAAAACAAAAGAAAGGGGCAAGAAAATAATTTATAAAATTATCTTTAAATTATTTCATCTGAAAATTTATTTTTGCTCATTGATTTCTCTAGATCAGACTTCCCTTTTGAAATCGTTCACATTTTTTTTGCATCTTTGCTTTCTTTGATCATTGATGTCTAATAAATTTTTTTTACCATATACAGCTGTGTTCTTGTTTAATCATTAATCTTTGTAAAATTTCATACGTGATGTTTGTGTATGATAGATTATTTTTAAAATGTGTTAAATTAATATAATCAGAGATGCCATTTTCCGTGATTTAACAGATTTTCAGTATACTCATAAGAAAGGTTCTGAGGTCAGAGTTAAGTGAAGGGGTTGTGTTGTAATCCGTGTAATCATGCTGTTTTAAGCAAGAGGATTAATTTAAAAAAAAAAAAGGTCCAGCTGAACTCACTGTATGACAACTATAATAGGTTTTGCGAAATTTCAAGTTTTGTTGTCACAACTCAATGTAAGGTGCGAGTTGAACTTGGTCATCACAACGTTCAGCAAAAAAAAAAAAACCTTACTTTTCAATTAATGTATACATTTGTATTAACATAACAGTGCATTATGAATTTGCAGAGCACTGTTAAAAGGACTTTTCACTACACTGCCTAGTACAATAGTTAGTACATTACAGTAGTAGTACAATGATGTAGTAGTAGTAGTAGTACATGTAGTACACATAGTACATTTTAAGTTCTAACTCAATGAAAGCGCATTGAAGACCATAGGCACAGCTACAATGATACATGCACAGTTTATGGAATTGAGTAATGTTATCCTGAAAAGCTTACATTATTGGAGCTGGCATTTTTTTTAGACATGCTGATGATGCAGCAAAACTAAGAAAACGTACAAACACAGCCAATGTCTCCAAATAACATTGAACCATTGAGGCCTGGTTTTTTGTTATTAATCAAAATGCTGAAGTATTAAAACAATGGTCTACATAAGTATGTGTAGTGACTTATTATGAGAGGCCTAGGTAGTCTTTATTTTCAGTTATCTTATTGCAGCCAATTTTAAAGCATAAAAAGTATCATGCAAACTAGACTAATGGCTTGGTTGTTACTGGTTTCTTAAATGAAGTGAGTCTGTGCAAAATTTCATGCTTGGATTTATGTAGTTATACACGCATCCTGGTACATGTATTTCAACCAGACAGCATCTCCTAATAAAGCGTTAAAAATTCAACCAAGATCCTGAAACAAAGGAGGTCAATCCTTTGTTTATTTTACTTTAAAAAACAAAAACTGATATTGTATACTTATTGGTAAAAAATAGAAGACTGCACATTTTTTTTTAAAGAAAATGTAGGAATATCTGTGTAGTCATGTTTAGATCTGTTCTTACAAAATATACAATCAGAGGAACCAACCGTGATACATCTATTATTTGCTCTTAACCAACAATACATTCTCTAGCAGTCTAAGCTAGGAGTAAGATTAATAAAAACTATAGATTACATTAAATTTTTTGCAGGGGAGTGTGGTAGCGCTGCATGTATGTGCTTCCAACATAGTTTTTCTATACTGAATCTATTTTTCTTGATAAAGCACTCTTGACAAAAGAATGACATGTGATAACAAGACTTTGCGTCTCAATAATCACTTCCTTGTTTTAGTCTACAGAGTTTTGGCTTTTGTAACTGCAGTCAGATCCGTTTTCAATAAAAAAAAAACAATTTCCGAGGCGCCCATTCCCAATTTAAAACTTTACGGTCATTGCGTAAAATAATTTTGTGATGAAACAAACTTAGAGGTTGCACCCTTCAGCAGATTCCCCTATGTTAATGAAAATCTTTGCCTTTATAACATAAGAGTTGCAGAGCATAAATTATTATTGGTCCTAGGGCCTTTAATTGGCATCTTATTCTTTGATTATAAATATCATAAGACACCAGATAGCATTTAACTTAGTGGTGGAGTTAGAGCGTCAGCAGTCCCCCTCTACCCACTATTTTTTCCATAGTGATTAGGCGGGTTTGTATTATGTGATGGACAACGTCCTGTGTACCATGCACTAGTCCTGGGTACCCTGCTCTGGGATGCCTTGATGCATAGGGGGCGCCGTACCTCTGTATAACCCTATTTTTTATGTAGAGTATGTAAACACTGAACTGCATTGTTCTATAAATGTATAAGCTTATCAACGAATGACCTGATATTATAGTGTAAAATACTCTTAGAATAATTCTTCTATTTGTTTAATCCTAAAAGTATCATAAATGTGGGTAATTTTCCATTACATATATATACTTTTTGGATTTAACGAATATCTTTCTATATCATGCTTAAAACAAGACGAACATTGACAACTGATTGAGATCTAAAAATAAATTTAGATACTTATTGGTTAGAAATAGAGGCTGATTTTTTTGTACAAATTTTCTATTCCTTTTCGACAGATCCTGACTCATTATGTTGAAATGAAAATCACAGGAAAAGAGTCAACCCAGAACTAGGAAGTAGAAGTACGAAAACTTAAGATTTTTAGGTGAGTGAAAATTGAATGAAAATTTATTATGTTACGTTTAATCATTTGTTCTGAATGTTTTTCTCATTTTTACAGAGAGGAGAAAAATAAAGAAACCTTAATCTCAGTAGAAAAAAAATTGCCTCTGAGATCTCTTGAAAGTCTAGACCAAAGCTGAATTGTCAGACGTCAGTCTTAGGGTCTGTCCACAATATAGTGTACATAGTGCGAACAACTGAAACTCAATCTCAATCTCAATCTCAACACATTAATATTTATGTTGTGATGTTAATAACAATAATTGCCCCATAGTTTTATTCTCATGCTTTATTAAGATAGCAAAACCACTGGTGTTTCGCGTTTCAGTATTATTCGTGTATTACTAATGATAGGAATAGTTTACCTCTATAGTCAAAACATGTGCACTGATAGTGCCTTGTCTCTGAAAGCCATAAAGCCGTTCAAGTATATATGATTACACCTATTTAAGGACCTTTTGGCCCTCCCCCCCCCCCCCCTCCCCCTCCTCGTCGTCCCCTCTCTGCTCCCCCCCCCCCCCCCCCTTTATTTCATGTTTTCCCATCTCTCAATTCTACTCTTATAACAGCTTAAGACCCCCACCTCTTTAGGCTGTAAAATTACATTTTAACAGCCCCTAACTTATTAAGCTGTAGGAAGGGGGTGCTACAGATCAAGAATATTTCAAGATACATCAAATATTTTTGCACATATTTTGCCACTCGCTTGGATACTTTACAACTATAAAAAAATATATTAGATGAGTAGTTAATATATACATACATGTATATTGGTTGTCGTGGGAAAAGTGGGCATCTTAAAAATGTTGCATTGTTTTACATATCAGATTACAAACTTGCTCCCAAGGGTAGCGTGCGATGTTTTTCTTTCTTTTTCCTATCATCATTTATGTATAAATGTATTTGTATTTTTATTGACTTTTTGTGTGCACATTTTCGTTTTGAAATATTGACAAAATGATAATCAACAGGATACATTTTCCACGTCCGGTTTGGAAGAAAGAAATCAATAAATAAAATAAAAAAAACGTGGTATGGATTTAGTGCCTCAGTACCTTGGGAAAAACCAAAGGCATACAGTGAGAATTTTTGAGTGTCCCATACAAACACTTACATTTTAATATGATTGCATATTCTCTTTTCAACTTTATGATAATTATGGGCATGCTTGCTGTTAAGGAGAAGTTGAAGATTGTCCTTTGTAACGGTAACCGAGTGTAAGGGCTTTGTCCGCTCAATCGAATATTGAACTGTGCTTTTTTTTTTTTTTTTTTCAGTTGCAGCAAGTGTGTATGTGTATAGGCAAGATTGCTGGAGGTATTACATGTTATGATCAATTGATTAATTCTCTTCTACACATCGAACGCCTTGCATGCCCTGTTTTTATTTATTGTTGCAGAAAAGGTATACTTGAAGTAAAGGAAGACATTGAATGTATTGAATGTCGTAATATATTGATTTATTTTTTAGTTTCTACCAAACATGTTTGGTATGAGAACATAATATACGAAACCAAATAAAGATTAGGATTGAAGTTAGTGTTTGCATTAATGTTACTTCAACACCGGCTTTTAGACATAAGATACATTATATTAAAAGGCTTTGGTTTATTCTGACAAGATGGTTTACCAATTCATTGTTTTTATGACTGCAAAGAGCAGACCTTAGAGTTAGAGACTGGATCGAATCAATATACCACGAAGAGTTATTTGAGAGCTTAATAATTATACTTTTCAAACACTGTATTTCCGAAGCACTAATAGGCTTTACATGTATAATGTTTTACCAACGTGGCGCTGGGTGGATGGCATCCATGTTTTGTGTTTTTAATCAATAACATTAACCCCCCCCCTCCCCCCACACGCACACAATTATTTGTCTGATTTCGTCCCCTGTAACTGGTTGGATCGGTGTCAGCGAGTCAAGGTTTGCCCGCCCTGTCTCGTGTGTGGAACAATATAAATTGTCAGACATAGTTCTTGGAACCTGTCCACAATAATATAGCCTATATAGTGCTGTCGTTGGGCGTTTAATAAATCAACTCCACCCTGCCTTCCCCCTTTGACGAGTGCTATAGCCTAGAGCCACTTGCTGGATCGGTGATACTGTTAGCCAGGTCACGGGTCTCCTTGTCTGGGGTGCAGTGGCCGTATAGGATTTTCCTTGATATCCAGGAGACACCTTCGCTATCACTGTATCAGACCAAAGATTTTATCTTTCTTTCTTTTTTTGTGCTTTTTGTTGTTGTTGTTGTTGTTGTTGTTGTTGTTGTTGTTGTTGTTGTTGAGTGCTGCAAAGTTAAATTTAGTGTGGCATAGTGTGTACATGTACAAGTGTGGCTGTCCACAGATGTACATTACACGTTATGTTTATGGATACACAATGCACTTTCCGCTTTCAGTTTCAGCTGCGCATTCTGCATTCAGCAGTCTGCACAATCTGCGCAGCTGGCGTTGTTATTTTATAACGTGTAACCGTACAAACTATACGTTAAGTGTATCACACACACTGTTTTACAGGGTTTGTATGTGTTTTTATCGGCGACACGTGTACTCGGGTGGCTCAGGGCTTAGGTCTCGGGGCGGTGGGGCGTGTTCCCTGTGCACCCTTCACTAAATTTGGCCCATCACGTCACGTCACGGTTCGTGTACTACTGTACACCGAGGATAGCGGTTCTAAAGCGAGAGAGAGAGAGAGAGAGAGAGAGAGAGAGAGAGAGAGAGATAGGAGGAGAAAGGGA
>RQTK01000794.1:43320-85820 GCA_003991915.1 Elysia chlorotica | reverse complement strand
GGTTTTATACTATAGCATATGCCCTCAGATAGTATAGAAGGCTACGTTGTATCAACTATCAGCTACATGTATCATACGAAATACATAATTTTGCCTTTTTATGCATAGTATTGTATTGGTCAGGGTCGATGTCACTGTCAGATGTTGTAAAGAGAGTTCGGCCACGTCTTGGGTATCCTGGCCTCGGGTCCCGTCGCCGTAGAGGATTTTTCTTAAGAACTTGGTAAATGTAAACTAGGATTATGATAGAGGTTTGTTTTCTTTCTCCTGTCAGAGAGCCATACTGCCGAATGTTTAGCTCAGAGAGGCTAATATTACAGTGTATTTACACGTATATTCATGTAGAATAATGGGCAACTCTATTAGGGCGTGGCGAGACTATCTTTTAAATGCTCCAAACTGTTGTTGAACCACAACGGCGTGGATGTTTTACACCGTAGTTGATGCATGGTGTGGTGCTTATCTGGACTACTGGGTTGACTTCACAGATTTCTATTAATAGAAATATGTGGTTGACTTACATTGTACTTGTAAAACCATAGATTGAGTGTGTTTGTCATTGTTCGACACTTGTGACATTTATTGCACCTCGAGAGAGAGAGAGAGAGAGAGAGAGAGAGAGAGAGAGAGAGAGAGAGAGAGAGAGAGAGAGAGAGAGAGAGAGAGAGAGAGAGAGAGAGAGAGAGAGAGAGAGAGAGAGAGAGAGAAAGAGAGAGAGGGAGAGAGGGAGGGAGATAGAGAGTTAAAAAGACAAAGACAGACAGACAGAGAAATGTGTGTGGGGTGGGTTTGCATGTACCACAATACTATAAATTAGTTAATTA
Source organism: Elysia chlorotica (assembly GCA_003991915.1). Classification (NCBI taxonomy): domain Eukaryota; kingdom Metazoa; phylum Mollusca; class Gastropoda; family Plakobranchidae; genus Elysia; species Elysia chlorotica. The sequence continues at coordinate 84,996 of RQTK01000794.1, read as the reverse complement.
CTGTTCATTACATGAATACTTAGTCTTACAAAAAGCACCAGCCTTCATCATATCTTATTACACGTATTATCACCCCTAAAAATCTTCATGTATTTCACCGCCTGTTTTAGGACTCTTACCGTATACAAACACACACATACATACAAGATACATGCCGGGGGTAGGCTTATGCGTCTGCGTCTGTGTGTGTGTGCTTTGCTTGTTTGTTTGTTTTCTTTATCTGCACATAAAACTTGTGGGAATAATAATACACGTGACCCCCCCACACACAAAAGTAAAGATCTAATCTAGATTTAAATAATAGATCTAGACACCAGGACACCAGGAGGTGTGAACTGCAACACAAATGTATTGATGAATGTTCAATGTGCGTGAAAAATCGATCCACCAAGTTCAATCTTACTGGATCTGGTAGTGGTTTGCGCTTCATAGACAATATAGATTGCGTGTCAATATTGCGTGCCGCTTAGGCCTATTCGGTGCTATAAAAAAAATTTCGATTTCGCCTGAATCGGCCATATAGTTACCCGGATGTGTGCATGTTATTCACTTTTACCGAAATATAATAGATTTAGATGCTTTTCGTACTCACTTTATATGTAACGATGCATGGAATGCGTAATTATATTTGGTACACGTGCCACGTTTTAATGACATTGTTTTTTGGAGTAGGTTGATATTATATTTAAACAGTTTTTATACGCAGGCGAGCTACGACAATGGGTGTATGTATGGAGGGGAAGGAAAGGGTTGTGTGTTCTTAGCACAAAATAGTGTGAATCTTGTATCGATATTTTGTTAGCACATTCAGACTTCTTAAAATATTTATTTGTATCGATTAAAGATATCACCACACGCAGTCGTATCAATACAATAATATAGTATACAATCTGCGTAATCTATTACATCTTAACGCATTTTTAAATTACATGTACATTTTCCGTTTCTTTAGTTTGTCAAGTTAAACAGTTGGCGTCATAGCTCGATAAAGTAGAAGTTACTGGCCCAGATAGCCTCGGAGCATCATGCAATGTAGTAGTGTTAAATCATGATCGCGATAGGTTATCGAACCACGTGCCCTCGTTACCTTATCATAAAAGGTGTAAAACCCACGATTGTCCAATAGATGCTTTACTACTTTTAGTGCTATGGCCTGGTTTACTACTTTTATTTCACTCGATATTCATCAATAAAATTATCTATATGGTTTTTGTCCTCTTTTTCCCTTCCATCCTCCTACTTTAATCCGAACCTCCTCCTCCTCCTCCCCCCCCTCTCTCTCTCTCTTTATAACTCATCCATTCTCCCTCACTCTTTCTCTGCCTCCCCCCTCTCTTTCTGTCTGCTCTCTCTCTCTCTCTCTCTCTCTCTCCCTCTCTCTCTCTCTCTCTCTCCCTCTCTCATGATGAGCTTTCGCTTATTGCATTTTCACTCAGAGACAATCTTTCTCGTAACATCTTTCAACGCTGGCGCCCTCGTTCTTGCCCCAGATAAAGATGTATTTAGTGACCCCTGAATAAAACCAACTACCCACTATTTGTACACGTGTTTCCACACACAGACGGGCTTAACTCATGCATGGACGTGCGCTGTTTTGCATTTCGCCTAACGGTAACGAGTTTTTCTTGTTTTCTTTGTACATAAAATGGTGGTCTGTCGATGTGATAACGATATGAGTTTCACAGACTGATCTTTCACTCGGTTCCCTCTCGTTACCCCTTTTCTTTCATACAGGTCGTTTTGGCCCCCTTGTAATATAATATTGAACTCTCAAATCTAGAGTACACTAAAGTCTTTGTTTACACAGTGTAACAAACTTAAGATCCACATCATTTCTTTGTAGGACCTGGCTTCTGTAAAGATTTTTCAACAAACCAATCAATTAATCAATAAGACAATCATGGTGTTAAGTTTGTGTTATCGCTCAGTGGGATTGGCCTCCTTCCACAGTGATCTGATTTCACATCATGTCGTGAACCGGTTATATCTCGTCCTCATAATCCACACACTTTCACTTATTGCGTAATGTGCACATCGATATACGTCAATACGTCACCGGCATTGAACCAGACCGGCTATGGTATAAATATCATACATTGATGCGGTTACATGTATTAGTATATATGCATTGCACTTGTGGGTGGGATTGGGTTAAGTTAGTTAACCCCTCCCCTCTTCTCCTAATCCAATGCTGTTGAGACCAGGCATCAGTGGGGTATTTATGTGGTTACCATTATTATGAGAATTGCATTCATCTCTAACTTCTGCTTTTTGTCCGGATTAGACCTGTACTTGTGTATACAAAAATGCGGTTATTGTGCAGGTAGGGTTGAATCAAACCCATTTGACCATATCTTGTGTATAAAAAATGCGGCTGTTGTGCAGGTAAGTTTGAGTCAAATCCCAACTACTTCTGCCCAGACCATACCAGAAGTGTTGTGGTTGTCGTATCGGCAATTGGATGCTTGGATTAATCTTCATCTCATGCTTTACAGATTATACTATAAGTATATAAATAATGTGTATGCGGGAAGGATTGTATCAAGCTCCAACTACTGTCCAGATAAGAACAGCAGCGTATTTATGGTGCGGTTATCATCATATGTGCAAGATTGAATTAACATCAATCCAGTTTTTTTCCTGGTTATATCAACAGTGTATAAATAATATGGTTTTCAAGTGCACATGGGAAGGATTGAATCTAGCTCCTACTACTTCTGTCAGGCACAACCAGTAGGCCTAGTGTATGTATGATATACATACATGTATTTATATATTGCTGTCCAGATAAGATAATGTATAACTATTAATAGTGTATTAAGAGTGGGGCTATCATACGGAGAAGATCCAATCAACCTCAATCCACTGTTGTCCATATTAGATGAATAGTGTATTTATGGTGTGTATATCATAAGAGGAAGATTCAATCAACATCAATCTACTATGTTAGATAAGTATTGCATTAAGAGTGTGGTTATCATAAGGGGAAGATTGAATTAACTTCAATCCACTGTTGTCCATATTAGATAAATGGTGTATTTATGGTGTGGTTTTTATGAGGGTGAGATTCAATCAACATCAATCCACTATGTTGGATAAGTATTGGTTATTATAAGGGGAAGATTCAATTAACATCAGTCCACTATATTAGATAAGTATTGTATTAAGAGTGTGGCTATCATAAGGGGAAGGTTGAATCAACCAAAATCCCCTTTGTCGATATTAGATAAGTACATGCACATGTATTATACGTAGGGTGTGGTTATGATACTTAATTATACATGTATACTTGAATGAACCTCCTTCTTCTGATGTCCAAATCAAACCAGTGTTGTATTAATGGATTTATTATATGAGCATCCATCACAACCCAAATAAGATATATAAGTAGTGTATGTATAGCGTGGTTACTGCACTGTTGTCACAATCCCTGTGTAAAAGATGTGTGAACTATGCATGCATGCCATACCGGTATGTGATTATATTCATTGTGAAATTTGGAAGAATCATTGCATCGAGAAATTGTGTTTAAAGAATGAGATCAGTACAAAGCTGTGTATAGAACTTGCTAATTTGTACATTAAAAAAAAACAATTTATGCAAAGAGTAACATCAGCTGTGAATAAAATTTGCATTGTCAAAATAAAAGATGCTAATCTTGATGTGTGTTGTATAGATTTGCATAATTTATCATTTTATTCATTAGCTTTTCAATAGAAATAGTTTCTGCAACCATAATGAATATTCTTCTTTGTTTTTTTTAGATCGGTTGTCCCTGGTGTGTTGTTTATAACAAAGAAAGGTTAACTTTTCAACAGTTTTAACACTAAACAGCGATGTTGCGATGAGAATAAAGCATGAACTAAATCCAGATGACTTATAAGTTGTCCGGCTAAGCTTCTCCATCCTTACGCTGAAATAGATTAAAGGTAGCATACAGTGTTCATGCTGTATATTTATTCAATCATGTCTTTAATTTTTAAAAATATTTTCAAGAGCTCCTGGCTGGTTCACGATGGCTGATACAGATGGTTTTAATTGATAATCTTGCCAGGAAAACTATTTATATGTAACATTTTTTTCTTCCTGTCTCTATTCCCAGCCTCAGAATGATATCACAGCAATCAGAGCCGAGAAACTATTTTCAAAAGACTTATGATGGGACTGGTGTTAAAGACCATTGGCATATATAGTAGTGTGAAGTCCCTACAGTAGTGTGAAGTCCAGTCACTAAAAAGTAACAATTCACATCATTGTGACAGCACACAACCATGGAGAAAAAAGGTCAAGTAACGATAGAAATCTCCTCGGAGGAGGTCCGTGGCATGGAGACAGCGGTGAAGGGCATCATTGCCGCCATCTTCTACGGAACGTGCTCGGTTTCGTCAGCGTTTGTGTCCAAGACGCTCATGGACACGCTTGACTTTGACTTCCCGGTGTTTATCATGGTGGCCCAAATGATCTTCACGATCACAACGCTTGAGCTGCTCTGCGTGTTTGGGATCCTGGAGCTGCCTGCGTTCACCATCAAACGTGGCCTTACCTTCGCAGCACCTGCGTTTTTCTATGGGACCAACTCGGTCCTGGCCCTGACTGCGTTGTCCCACATGAACATTGCCATGTATGGGGTGCTGAAGCGCTGTGTGCCGCTTTCCACAATGTTGTTGTCTCTCGTCATTCTGAGGAAGGACCTGCCCAATCGACAGACGATGGCCTCTGTTTTTCTGCTTACCATAGGATGCGTCGTGGCAGGTAAAGTCTGTTGTTGAGATCCTGTAGAGATGATGTTTTGAGTTAGTAAAGCAAAAAATGTTTGACATCCTACGTAGATGTGTATACTGTTGTGTATTTTACTATAAAGGTTCCATTTTGAGAACTGAAAAACATCAACAAAAAAACATTTCCTGGTTGCTATAACGCTATTTGACTCAAACATAAGATTCAGGAATTCCCTTACTTTATTTATTGATCATGCATTTCTAAGGCATATAACAGAGCTTCTTTCTAAGAGTGTTTATCTCAGATGCTTAGTTACAACAAAAAAGTACATAAATGGAATGATACATCATAGTGCACTTGTGCTTTTTTTTTTCTTAGTTCATGCTCTTAAGGGCTTCAAATGTCAGAGATTTATATTTACATGGAAATCAAAATGTCAGCTAATCTCTTACACAGTATGCTTTTCCTTCTTGTTTAAAAAAACGTTTATTAAAAAGAGACTTTCCGATCCGTTAATTGTACTTTTAGCTATGTTGGTTTGTAAAGACTGATATTGTCATTGTGCTACAATTTTGGCATATGTGATTTTTGTAACTTTTGAGATAATCTTTAAGAAATTACATTTCCTTTCTTTTTTGGATGAGTCTCACTTATACCATACTGGCAGCATAGTAACAATATTTCTCTTTCTGTAAAAAAAAAAATTAAAAAAATACAAGTATGTGTATTTTTATCTGCATTTTTCTTGTTCTAAAATATGAAATAGGTTAATTTTGTTGTTGTTGTACTTCTTGCTTCACAGATTATGATGACTTGGCTTTCAATATGTTTCATGTTAGTTTAATTTTTGTAATAATACTTCTTGCTTCACAGGTTATGGTGACTTGGGTTTTAACATGACAGCTTACATCTGTGGCATCGGCAGCAACTTCACCCAAGGCCTGTACCTTCTGCTGGTGCAGAAATACTCAGAGCGGCACCTGTCTGTGGCGGAAACCCTACAGCTCAACAGCTACAACACTCTTCCCCTGCTGCTGCTCGTGGCCATCGTCAACGGAGAGATCAGCCATGTCTCGTCATACCCCCGTCTCGGCGATGCCACGTTCTGGGTTGTGTTTTTCCTGGCGATCAGCGTAGGCATGGCCCTGAACTACTCCCTGTTTCTATGTACCAGCCTGACCAGCGCGCTGACCACCAGCGTGGTCGGGGGCCTCAAGGCGCTGGCCCAGACACTGCTAGGCCTGTTCACCTTTGGCGGGGTGTCTCACAACCTTGCAACAGTAGTTGGCATTAGCATGAACCTCACTGGGGGCATCGCTTACATCTATGCACGGTACCGAGAGACAAGGACCCGGCCTGGCGCTCTGCCTGGCATGAAGAAGATCTTAAGTTTTGGTACCCTAGATCGGAATGTAGACACGAAGAGTTCGTCGTCCCTCACAAACGGCCATGTGGATTTCCCTCCAGTGCTTCAGAGAGGAACAGCATGGGGGCAGAGTCAGGTCGGTCTTGACGCTGGCCCCTGTACATTAGAGGTGACTCATAATTTAACCACATGCATTGTTACCACTTAGTTTTGAGCCCTGCTGAGACTTAGTTACTGTCAATGTCATCCTTGGTTGTAAAGTGACTGCCAAATGCTGCTCTGACATGAATTGCTGTGGCATCTACTCAGATCTGATTACATTCTGTATTTCATAAGTAAAGTTTTTCAAACTTTGAATTGTTTAGTTCAAATCAAACCTAGAATGTTTTCAAGACAGTTGGTTATGTTAAAAATTTATTTGGAGAAATTTCATGAAGTGCCATTTCAGTCACGAATCAAAACTGAAATTTTTAGATGCGTTTACTTGTGATTTTTTATTGCTATAGAGAGCCTAGAAAAAAGACAAAATGTCAATTTTTTTTTCTCATCATCATGTAGGCAAAACTATTGTCTATTTACTATAAACAGGTGGAATATCAAAGCGCTATTTCGACCATTTACATGCTGAAAGAATTGATCATCACATATATACATAGCATGTCCTTTTTTAAGATTTTATTTTTTTTATTTTCAATGTCAATATGTTGTGGGATTTTAGTCTTACAAGAAAAAGACACATAGCTTTCCTTAATGTTCAGCCTGTACGGTTTTCTACTGTAAATGCTTGCAATTGTTGGTTTATTAATTGCAAATGTCTGCGTTCACGAAAATGTTTTCAAGGAAGAGAAACCAAATAAAATCAAGTGTTATTATTATGTTCTTTGAATGTTTTGCTCATTCTCATTCTTGATTAAAATTATGCCTGTTATTTTTTAAGTAAACCAATTTATTTTATATCATACTAAGGTTACTAAGTATTTTAAAAGAGTATTTATTTATATCATTCAACAATCATTCAAGCATCTCCTCCTAAAGACAGATGTACAAGCTCTCATATTACAATAATTAAAAAAATATGTCCAGATTTTTGTTAGGCAAATCTGAAAATGTATTTGTACTTCTTCAGGCTATGTTATCCAAGCAGATATGCAGTAGAAGTCAATACCTTCAAAACATATCTGATAAGAGAACTGTCAACATTACTTTTGTATATTTAAAAAAAAAGTCATTTGAAAATACAGTGGACCCCGCAAATAATTTACCCTGCACACTCTCCATCAGTGTATTTTTAATCTTAGTTCTGTCTTAACCATTGCATAGAATGTCAAAGGATTTTATAGAATTTTAACATATATTTACGACTTCTATATGTATTAGTGTAGTGTTGCCTATGTTCCTGACAAGGAAGCAATCGCTCAACAAGAAAGATTTAACTTTTCTTTAGTCAATCTGGGATGTTGAACATAGGGCTTTGTCTAGACACTCACATTTTAGGACAACCGTGTCCTAGCAAGCATGTGTTGATCTGTCTCCTCCTCAAGAACTTGTAACTGAATGTTCCTTTTATTATGTACTGGTATCCAACTTACTGTAACAGCAGTTATTTTAATGCAATTCTTTCCCAGTTACAAAGAATGCTGTGATGCTAATGTGACATTATTCTTGCACGTAGTAGAGATATGTATATAAGCTGCCTAATTTGCAATTGATACTAACAAAACCAATGTTTTTGTACATGATCTTTTAGGGAAATTACCTACTTTAAATAAACATTGTTTATATTATATTTACAGTCTCTTCTTGGCTTACAAAATAGTTTCATATATCTCACAGGAGGGCTATTGCTGACTGTTTCTGTTTTTGTTTTGTTGTTTTCTTTTTTTGTAAAGAGTGATTTTAACAAAGTTCCCTTAAAATCTAGATTATGAAACACTTTTGGATTACATGTATTGGTCTGCGGTTCTAGATCCCATCAAAATGATAACATTTAATCATTATCCAAGTGAGGTTATCAATATTGAAATAATGAAACTGAAAATGATTTTGTTTTAATTCCTGTGGTCCCCCTACCTCTCTCAGACACATTTAGATAATTATGTTTATATAATTAATATACAGTGGACCTTGGATATAGCAAAATCAGTGGGCCAGCTGCAAAACCTCTTAACGTCCAAGGTTTCATTTCTATGAAGGTCATAATAAACATTTTAGACTTGACTCTCTAGGACTTTACTTTATGATATTTCGATTTTTTTTGCTGTGACAGACTTGGCCTTGATCGGCTGATTGCCCAGTACACACACATACAAATTCGCACCTCGTTTAAAGAAAGACTGTCCATTTTTGCATGACAAGCATGCTGATTTATGATCTCTCTCCATTATTTGATGCAAACTCGACATGTGTATATGTACTCCTCTTCGCATGAGTTTATCATAGCTCTGTATTTGCTGAAATTTCTGGAAATCCGAACCGCTGCTTGAGCCCAGTACTTCGTTACGTCTGAGGTTTTTGTTAAATCTCGTCGTTAGCTTCAAGGCCCATTAATTGGCTTCATATAGAGAAAAAACGTCCCTAAGATAGTCTTTGTTACAACCAAGGTTTCGTTGAGTCCAATGTTGTTGTATGCGAGATCCTCTGTAAAAACTGAGGGCTTTCTCATGATGTACAATTTCTCTAAAGAATAATTTGAATTTGATATTTTGTTCACATCTCTACTGGCCTTCTACAACTGTTTTTTTTATTTAATGTCAACCTGTCAATTTATTAAGTAAGAAATGTATTAAACTGGAACACAGCAACATAAGAATAAATGAATTAGTTTAAAAAATTGAAATAAGCACTGGAAGATTGGGTAGGAAACACTGGTTTTGGAGGAAGTTTGGAAGAATGTATTGAGCCATTGCACATAATATTCTGCAAATTATGTGATTAAAAAAAAATTTCTTTCAAGAAAAATTATGGCTGCAAAAGTATGGTCAGAAACATTCTGTTGCGCAGTGATGGTTGTGTATCATGTAAATCATTACAATCATATTAGAGGCTTCAAGCTAATAAAAGTATGTCATTGTATGGTGCTGTGATTGTCCCTGTGGAAATGTCGACTTAAGCATTGTTTAGACAACGTCATTACTTAGAAACCATTAATAACATCGAAACAGATTGTAAATTTTGTTCTTCATTTTGATGCCTGCAAACTTACTTTTTGTTACCGGTACCATATTTCATTTCTTAAAATTTTGTAATTCTTACACCCACTTGAAAAGCGAACTTAAATTGTTGCCAAACATTAATTTTATTTTTAAACCCTTAATTAACTCTTCAGTTGTCTTTAAACAAGATTGTAGGTCAATCAAAATGTGCAGATAATGTGCGTTCTTGAATCTTTACAGCCTTAGAGTATTATATAACATTGTGTGCGAAATTGAGCTGTGATTTGAGATTGACTGTTAATCTTATATAGATCTGAAGGGGTCTGAATTTCCATAGCATGGCGAGAGATGCTCTTGTGACTCAAGAGATTCTATATGGACATCATGAGGCATTGTGTCTTTATTTGACTAAAAAATCATTAATCTATGCCAAGAAGTAAAAAAGAAAAATCAACATTCTAGTCCAATGTTTCTTTTACTTCTTAGAGTTTGATGGGTATTGACTCAAATTGTTGGTTGATAATTCACTGATGTGTGCAAAATATGCCAATTTTAAATATATTTTTTATGTGTGTACTTCTGTTGGAGCACTGGAAAATTCTCCTGGAAACTGGTACAGTGCCAATGCCTTATATCATGATGCTTCGGAATCGTGCTATTCTAAAGTATTATTTTTCTTAACGTTTCTTGGGTAGGTGAAAACTACTGTTACTAACAGAGACAAAGGTGATTTCTAATTCTATAGGAGATAGAAAAGTAAAAGGGAGCAGCATGTTTTATCGCTTTTTTTTTCTCTCCAAAAGCCATATTGCAAATCAAATTAAACCAGTATGAGCAAAATAATTTCTATTTTGGAATATGTTCATCTAACATGTTTTTTCAAATACAATGTATGTATTGCTACATTCTTTTTAAACATTTTTACCAATACATAATTATGTCAAATTTCGAACATAATATACATGTCTGTATTTGAGTAAATAAGATTTATGCAGACTAAGATACCAACAGTCATTTATTGTTAACAGAGCCATCTTTTCAGATTTAAGTATTAATTTTAAGAGTTTGTACAATTTTTTTTACTCAGTGAAAAGTTCTCATCTTACAATGATAATTATAAATTTGAACAATTTTAAAATGCTTTTTTTTTATATTTTACTCCTGAATTAAATAGTACTGCCAAACCTGTAAGAAAATGAAAACTGTTTACAACTATTCCTCAAGACCAGAGATTTATGATAATTACAACTAGCTCCCTTAAACTGGAACACCATTAGAAGCAAATATGGGTTGTATATCCAATGATTTTATTTCCTATTTAGTGCAGATTCTTACACATTGCTACAGTCAAATTCATAGAGATTTTGTGATTTTATTTACCTTCCCTCAAATTCTTGACAATTTTTTAGAGCGACCAATACTAAAAAATAATGATTAGCTCAGCCTGTGATATATAAAAGAACAAAAGAAAAGTTATTAAAATTGTTCGGTTTATACCGTCAGGTAATTTTTTTTCTTCTAAATTAGTGGGCACATTTTTCTTTTCAATTCTGTACTTCACTAGTTTTTTCGATTTTAATCTTACTATTAATTTTATTATTGTGCTGAGGAAATAGCTCAGTCAATCTAAAATTGTAATTGTATATGCAAATTTAAGTACACTCTATATTGATTAAATAATACTGGATTGGCCTTGATACTTTGAAAAAGTAATTAAATGTATACAGGAAAACGTTTTCAAATACCAAAGAAACACTTCACTTGTTCTCATCATACTTGACAATTTATTAGGTTAATGTTAGAAATTTCTTAGTATTGAATAAATAATTGTGCTTCCGCCCTTAAAAAATGTGTTTAAAGTTACACACAGAAAACTACCTGTACTTCACAAGATATAATGCTTTATTTCCTCTTATGCAATTTTATCTTTAAAAACAAATGTGCACAAAATGTATTCCAAAACACCTTTTTTTCAAAGTATTGCCATAATTTTACTATGCTATTAATATATATGAAAACTTAATTTTTTGTGCTCTTATTTGCTGTAAGTGTGTTGAACAATGTTTGCCTCCCAATGATAAAAGTGTAAGTTCTTTTCTTTAACAAAATGGACTACTCTCCTATAAGCTAGATGGGCAATTTATGTTGCATTTTGTACTTAAGCATCCTCTCTAGAGATCTGTGACAGTTCAGTTAGTTTTTTACCCTGCACAGATCTTAACCAACCAGACCGTGCACTTGAAGGCATTTAACTGAAGTCTTGGTCTTACACATGCATTGCTTGGAGTGTTCATCGTCATAATTATTATATATTAAAATTTTGTAAAATCCTTCAGTTGAGTAACCATTTCTTATTTTTTTCTCCATTAAACTGCAATGAAATCTGCTTAAGATAAGATAAACACTGTTTAAGATAAACTATGAGTTTATATAAACTAGGTACTGTTCCCTATTTTCACTTTAAAATTAAAACCACTAATACAAACTTGGAATAAAATGCAACACTTAGACTGTCCCAAAGAGGTTTATTTTAAAATTTAAGCAGATTTCATGATGGCTTGTTAATAAGACAAGGAAAAATTATGTAGCTTAATTTAAATGTTCATGTACTACTGGGTAACTCCTGATACATCATTATGCAAAACTTAAGATGGGCCTACTGAATATAATTTCTTTCATGTATAATTTTGAAATCCATTTGTAATTCATTTTCATGATACACCTTTTTAAAAATATGTTATATGGCTGAAAGACTTCCTTAATAATTTTTATTTTATGTTGTCTTTATTGTGCCTTGTGGGATATAAAACATCAATATATATAACAACACAAACAGTGTTCCTTTTAGCTTCTCTGTGTACTGTTATTAGTCATGTGAATTTTCTAGCACATTTGTTAATACTAATACTATAATATACATCTATGCACAGTGAATATTTACATTTACTCTCCAAACAAGGTGAGTTAAGGCAACAAAACAATTCAAGTCATGCTTGTATTTTACAAAATGTGGGTTTATTTCAATAATGTATTATATGCAGAATACCTTCTTGGCCTATTATCTCATTTAATAAAAATAGCATGTACATGACATCACTACTTCTACATCAAAATGGCCAGGCAACATACAGAGCAAACTTTCTTAGAGCTACATATATATCAACATGCAAGCAAAATTAAATCTGTTAACACCCATTTAAATTAAAGTAGTTTCTAAAAACGTTTAACATTTTACGATTGGTTTTATTCTTTGTGGAACAGGTTATCTTAAATCACTTTTTGAAAAAAAAAATGAAAATAATCATTTTAAATTTTATAATGGGAAACCATTTTTACTTACGTTTTAAACACAAAATAAGAATTACAATTTCTTGGCCACCAATTATTTCAACAATAGGTATGTATGAAATTTGGAGCCCAAAAACTGTGTGCAAACACTTGTTTAAAAAATGATTGTTCAGTGACAATCAGATAGTGGGTGACTCTAAAACTGAATTTGATATAATGAGTCTGAAGTATTGATACATTTTGCCGTTTAAAAAAAAAGAAAGACAACCTACAAACAAAATGAGATTACAATCACAGTTGAGAGACTATGACCTTTGAATCAACGTTTAAGTGCTTAACACCCCAAAATGTATGCATATGATGTCAAACAAGGCCAAACAAATGAAGGTAATGAAAGACATTTTAAATTCCTCATTAAGATTGAGACACAAAAAGAAACAGCGATTTCTTTAAAACAAAATGCAAACCAAATAAATAGAACTGTTATGACTCCAGGCACAAGATTTCTAATCCCAATTTCACATTGATGCCACATTTGCAATCTTTCTCAGGAGGGATTCGATTCAGAAATAACCTGCAAGTCGCTTGAGATTAGTGAAATGTGGAAGGGAACAAAAAAATCACATTTCATCAAAATACATTAAATAACATTTTTTTAAAGGAAGTACGGGCCCAATAAAAAAAAATCCATCTTTTTACTCCAATAAAAAAAAGATTTAACAAAAATAAGGTAAGTAACTTAACAAGTAGTTATGAAAACAACGGAGACTTTTACTGTTTCGATCTGCTGTTATGTCAGAGTGTAAAATAAAACCTTTAACAACAGACCAGGCTTTTATTTTCCTGCCACGTCTGAACTCTCCCTGAGTGAAATAGCCACAAAATTTGGCTTCGGGTAGTTCACATCAGAAGGGAGAGAGAACTGGGAGTGTAAGTTTGGGCTATAAAAAAACTCTTCAGGATTCCATTAACTTCATGGGTTACCGTAGACAATGCATATAGAGAAAGTTCTTTCCTTAACTTTTGAGACATCTTGAAGGGATAAATGCATGTATAAACTATGATTTGGATCTAAATATTTGTTTAGTTAATTAACGTCCAATATCAACACCTTATAGTCTATGTTGTGGACAGGCCCCAAGACTGTTGTTTGACAATTTTATGTGCTGCCACAGACGAGATAGTGCGGAGAGATCTGGACTCTGAGCTACATGTACAATTCTTCCCCAACAAAACAAAAAAAAATCCATGAGATTCTCTATATGATGTCAGATTTTGTAACACTACATACAATGCACAAATACATTTTTGAAAGAAAGGCAGCGATACTTCACAATCTGCACTGAGATAGAGTGCCAATATCTATGCTATTAGTCCACACAGTAAAATTACAATAAAACGTACTTGAGTAGGAATCTTTAAAGAAATTCAGGGATGCAACATATTTGCCAGTTTCTGCAAACATAAATTAAGTGAAAGCAAAAGAAAAAATAAATCCCTTTAAACCCAATTAAAATTGGGATGAGGGATAAAAGGAAGGGCCTTGCAAGGTCTCAGAGCTATATTATATTTGTCTGATAAAATCATGAAAATCTGCCAGAGACACTTTGTTATTATGTCCTAGGGAAAAAGAGGTGGGTGGTTTCACGGATTTAGCAATAAACCTGGTTTGAAAGGGAAACCTGGAAAGTAATAAAAACTTGAATCTTAAAATGTTTCCTCGCTCCTTACTGTACATAAAAAAATGGGATCTGCAGTGCATCAGTATGGCAAGGATGCTAGTAATAGCCACTCAGGTTAATATGGGAAGACTCTCTACTAGGTAACACAAATCTGCTCTACAATTGTTTTAATTTCTTGATGCGAAATGATTTTAATTTATGAGCCAAGTGTAACATGTAAAATGAACTTCAAATTGGATACAATACCATTTAATGCCTTTTAAAAATGTCTGAACTTACACCATTGCTTACGAGACAAACACCACTCTGTACGTAAAAAGTATAGTGGAATACACCCATTCCAAAATCAGGTTTACTGTTTGTACACAGCTAAGCTACTCACAACCATTATCTTCAGACTAGGGATCCAGAATTTTGGGCTAATGCACATTACTAGCCATGGTTGCAATACACATCAAGTTGTTCTCAGACTCTCCATCTCTCATGAAAACCACCACTGTGCCTTGTGATAGAAAGATTTAAAAACATCTTGATTTTCAAAAGTGTTTTCAATAGTGTAAAGAAAGTAAACACATCTAATCACACACTTTGGTTCTTTTGGAGGAAGCCTTTCCCTTCGTCCTAGTCAGATATGGTAATTGTTCAGTATGTCTATGTCTCTTGAAGTCTATACAATGAATTGCACCTGACTAACACTAGTGAATGTTCCTAGTGGTAGAAGAACGTTTTCTTGATCAGAGCACTCAAGTTGCTGCTTTGGCAATCCTTTTGACAATCTGAGGGATTGTAAAACCATGTAGAGCACATGACAGGTGCATCTCATCTTCGCAGAGCTGAGGGTGATGATGAAGAGGAGGATGTGGCAACTTTGTAGATTGCAACACCAACCAGAGCAGCCACTGCCAGTCCTATACCAGCATGCACATATGAGTGGGAGCCAGACTGGAACAGGCCTTTTATGTGTCTGGAGGAAAAGAAGATACACTACATAAGTTTGGGATTGAATTATATTAAATACTCAATAGAGATGCTAAATCAATTTTGAAAATAGAATTTTAAAACAAATGGAGTAGAAAAGTTGTGTATGATTGACCATAATACTCCTACAATTTAGACTAAGAAGTTAGTTTTTGAAAATTGACAGCAACTGATATTTCTGGTCATGGTACATCAAGAACACAAGATTCAATGGTATATTTTTATATGTGTAGGTAAAAAAAAGAGTCTTCACATAAGAATAGTGTTAAAAAAAATCTTCAAAATTCAATAGCTTGCCTAAGTGTCAGATTTATCAGCCACAGATTTGGTATAATATGTCTAATAAATATACTGCACACACTAATACAACAAAACAAAATTGACAGATTTTTTTTTCTTATCCCACCACCTTCTTCAGGCTATGACAATAAGCAGTACCATGAAAATTTGTGAGCAAAAAATCAGAACCAGTCTACAAAAACTCGACATTTCTAGGTGGGTTTATTTTGACTATCATTCAGAAGGACTTGTGGTAAGTTCACTTGTTAGTGATTTAAACATTGCTGTCACATGCTTGTTGTAGACTGCATTTGTACAGCCTCAATATCTATTCTCAACACTTGATCCAAGTTGTGAGTGATAAAATGATATCTTAAGGAAAATGTTCAATGAATTAGTGTTTTTTGTTTTGTTTTAAAAAAGTGGGAAATAAAGATGAAACAGAGATAATGGGCATGGAAAACTTTATATGTTTGACAATTTGTGATTTTGAGGGATACATGTTTTATCTATGTAATTTGGACTTCTTGTAACATTTTGCTTTTCTCTAGATTGTTAATATCAGTGATCATTTACGAGTGAATTTTATACAGCATGGCAACATGAAAATAAAAAAGAAGCATGCAGTTGTTTTGTATTGCCTCTGTCAAGACCCAAACTTTTAGAAAGTAATGAAAAGGTGGTAATGATTTTGTCATTACAAACAGGGACTTTTCTGGTTGCAGGAAAACAATTTTTGTACAGATTTTTAAATGGGTTGAAAAAACAATTTATGAAAGGAAAAAAAAGGGAAAAATCAAAGCTCACCCAAGCAAGGATAGCATTCTCAATATTTGTGAAATAATATATTATAAAAAATAATAACAATAATAAATAAAAATACAGGCAAAATGTGTTCCCTTTGCCATAATCACATCTTTCAGAAACACAAAAAAATGTTTTCTAATGCATTTGGGTTTCAAAAGAAAAAAAAAAAAAAGAAGAATAAAAGAGAAAGTGGACAATATGAGTTAGGACAAACATTTGCAGTCATCCCAAATTAGCAGAATGACATATATTCACTTTTTTTTTTTTTAGTTTTAAGCTAATTGGGAAAAAATAAAAAAAAGTTTATTTCTGTATTTTGAAACATGTATCTTTTGTTTGTTGATAAAAACACCAAATTAGCACATTTTAATTTCAACTTTAACAAATATATAAATGCTCATCTTACAAAACAAATGATATGCTAATACAGAGATATATGCCATCCTACTAACCCAGTGATATGCTTTGATAGAAAAAAAAATCATAAATGGGGTAATTAAATGCAAAAATGAGGAGGAAGCCACGACCATCCACCATTTATGGGTAAAACTTTTACTCCTCTTCTTCACAAAGCAAACCAGAAACTAAAATCATGCTCTAAAAACAGACTTTGCATGTAATTGAAAAAAAAAAAAAAAAAAAAGAAAAGCAAAAAAGCCATCAAAAATTTTAAATGTAAGTTTTGTATTTCTTGACATCCAACTCATTTGTTCAGATTTATAGATAAATAAAGTAGCTGCTGAGGAAAAAGCATGGAATAGTTGGAACTTTTTGTTTTGAGGATATTAACCAAAAAATAAATTGAACCCCCCTCCCTTTCCTGCGCAGGTAAAGGTTAAATCTTTTCAAAGTTCTCATTTAAAAATTCAAAGTCTTTGAAGGAATTAATTGACACAAGGGCAAGTTCAATTTCGACTTTTAAACAAATACTCACATATATTGTGGCCAGTATAACACAGTACAAATCCAAAACATATACCCCCTCCCCATTTCATACACACAAATACATGCACATACAAACACTGAAAGAGGTAAGCATGACAGAAAGCCTTAACTCAACGGAGTCACATCATGTGCATGTAAGCAGTGAGAGTATATATACTTTATTTAAAAGATAAAAAGCTGAAGTTTACAAATGTGCACAATTTTTATCCTTCTATCTTCATTGATTCAAAGGATATGAATTATTTTAGAAAAGCCCTAAAAAAAGTGTGATTTCATGAGCATTGCTGGCAAAACCATTGTGACTCCGTTAAGTTAAGAGATGAAATGAAACCAATGAAAACCTTAATCTCTCCTCAAGCCACAGCGGCCTCTGGTGGACGAGTAACATGTGGACCAGTCGCTTCAGGTTGCTGTAAGAAGAAATATTGCAGGCCACACAACATGAGTGCACAAAAAATAAAAAAATCAGTCACACAATTTGATGTGTAAAGTTCAAGAGCAGTTAGAGAAACTTTACTCTATCAGCATGAAACAGCATTGAAAAAAAATATATAGATCTGTTTGTACATTAACAAAAAAAAAAAAAAAAAAAAAGAGAAAAGGGTAGGGCAGATGCTATTGCATCTTCTCTTGAATTTCACAAGTATAGAAGGTTGGTCCTGTGCTCTTGACAGAGCAATGGGGAACCAATGGTCCTGTGCTCTTGACAGAGCAATGGGGAACCAATGGGTGTGATTTTCAGGAGGGAAGAGGAGAAAATGTTCATTTAGGAGTATATTGTAAGATTATATTTGTTTCATAAAGCCTTTGGAATGATTCTTATTGGTTTCAGGCTTACTGCACAAGTGCAAAGAATAAGGTGAGGTGTGTTGGGGGGAGGTAGAGAAAAAAAATATAAGTAAAGAAAGGTTATAGAGAGATATTCAAATCACTGCAAAGAGTGGTAAAAGAACAAATGTGTATAACACTCTTTCAAATATTAAATAGAGAAAAACTTCTAACACAGTAGTTACCCTCATAGGTTCATATTACCTTAAATTTGTGTGAAAACAAATAATGACTAGACACTAAAATATGTTGAGCACCAAAATTAAAGATTAAACTACTATAAATAAAAAAATAAGAAAAGTTAGATGAAATAGCCTAGATTGACAATATTAAAAAATAAGTGTTACTACTATTATTTCAGTGAACAAATACAAAATTGCAACAGAATTGTTTACTCTGATAAAAAGGATTATGAAAATAAAGAATATTGAAAACTAGATGTGAATGTTTTGTATTTCTATCTAAATCTTTCTACATCATAATGAAGTATTTTCCTAAACAAGTGTTATTCACTTCTAAATTTCCATTAAAAAAAAGGAAAGTAAATAAGTCCTTACGGGTACGCAGCCATTGTAGCTAATTTGATGTATACATCGTGGTTGACTTTATCAATGCAGGTAAACCGTTGAGGGGGTGGCAGCTTGAAGCGAGAACAGAATTGGGCAGGTGTAAGTTCATAGTCCTGTCGTACTTCAGGGTACTCTGCCTTACTGGCCACAATCAGTGTTGGGATTTTGCAGTCGATGAAATGTTTCTGTTAGGCATGACACAGACAAATTCAAATATGAGCATGAATGTATTTAAAAGATATTGTCTCTGTAATGCAAAAAAGAGGTATAGACTAAAAGAGAAAACACCCGTGTAGAGCCATGGTGTTTAAGCACTTTTGTGAGAAAAAACAAAAAATGTGGACATACAGATGGATATAGTCACATTGTTGTAAAATTTATATTATCTTATAAAATTATGAGCCCTATTAATATATTGTCACTTGAGATCTTTCTCAAATAAAAATTATGCATTATTCAATAACCAATTAAAAAAAGCTAGACCAAGTCCAGAAAAAAAAAGATGTATTATTTTGCGTACCATGAAAATAACTTAGCAATTGCAACTCTTCTTTTCAAATGTGATCCATAATCATTGCAACAGTAAGTAAACAGCTTGCAAGGAACACTCACCAAGTACATCCGAGCACAGAATTCAAAACTGCGAGGGTTGGTAACATCGTAGACCAGACAAGCAACATCACAATCCAGCTCTGTGGGCGTCAGCATCTCACACATCATCATGTCCACTTCATGAAGCTGTCCAGGCACACGGCAAAACAAGAACATGTTACCTTCGATTCTTTTCTTTCATTAAATTGTATACTTGGAAACAAAACTGTCAATTTTTTCAGATACTTTCCTCCACTTCTGTAAGTACACAATAATCAGTTATCTTCACACATTTTGCAGCTTGCCTGTTTCACAGTTCATTACAATTGTAAAATTGTGTCATGGTTATTTACGATTTAAAGAAAAAAAAATGTTTTGCTAAATTTTCTGCTACTAGCGAAAACTTTGTGCATGCGATGACAAAAGACAATGCTCATTTTGAAAACCTTTCAAATCCACAAATTATTAGCAGAGAAAACAGAGCTATGCATGGTTACCATTTATTAAATGCTGTCTTTTGTCTTAAAACAAATAATCTACTTACTTTCAATTTAAATTCAAACTACAATATAATTTGAAATCTCAAACAAACATGACAAATACAACGCATGCATTAAAAACATTGAACCCTTCAAAACACAACCCAAACCAATATTTATACACAATTTGTTTCAAAATGCTAATTTTTCCTTGTCTCACCATAAGATATTTGTCCTGGCCATACACTTGCACTGTGTTGATTGTAAAGTTGGACAAGTTTTGCCTGTTCAGTGTAGCAACATACCGCAGATTCCGCTGCAACAAGCCTTGCAAAAGTGCCGTCTGGAAAGAAAATGTATTAATTTTATATGTCTATTTGTAAATTTCATGTAAAGATTACTTTTTTCAGTGGGTTTTAATAAACAAAATAAATTTCCCTACAAAAAAAGCTGCATAAACTCCATTAACCTAGCACTCGTATAAAGCCTTCTTGACATCAAAGGCGTGAAAAGATAAGTTATTTCATAAGCAGATGAAATTCACAATTTCTATGCTTAATAAAAAAACATTTGTGTTGCCCAGAAACAAAAAATGTTTTCATTTATACTTTTGGTTACATTTTTTAAAAAGAAATAAAAGATTTTGATTTAACCTTTGAGTTGCTTACAAACTTTCCATTCATATGGATAAAAACCATGTCTACACATAGGTTGTACTTATTACTTTGTAAAGTGACTTTGATACAAAAGAAGTCTATTAACAATTTACTGTAATTATAAAAAAAATTCTAGAAAACTAAAACAAAATAAAGTTACGAATTATACACCCACACACAACGAAAGCACAGGCTTTCTGTCTAGAATCACTGGTAAAAATAAAAGCTCTTATCTGATCAAATGTTAGAGCTCAAACTTTAGTATCTTACCTTGCCCACTGATTTAGCCCCTAAAACATGACATCTGAAAACATTTCGGGCTGTTTGTCGTTTGTCCAAATCAATCTTCTTTTCCCTTGTGACTGAAATTTAAAACATAAATCATGAAATAAAAAAAATAAAAAATGCTAAAAATAATTATATACCTGGTACAACTTTTCTTTAACAAACAAAAAAAAACAACACAATGATAAAGTATATTGGAGAGGGAACAGATGCTGTGAGAAAATCAAACTTATTTCATTTGACAAATTTACGGAAAATTGGCATCACTGATTTGTTAATAACACCTATCCCCCTAAAAAATTTTCCCCCATCACAAGCATGATGGTAAATCTATTTATCGAATTCTACAAGCATAATATTAATAAACTAAAAATGAGTACAAAGTTACAAAAGTTGAATAAAGAGCACTTACTGTGTATGGCAGAGAGCTGGTTTTCATGCTGGTAGTTATAACCCAGGTAGGCAAGGAACTCCACAGCCCTAGTTACATCCAGCAAGGTGGTCAGCCTAGCAAACCAGAGTATCAAGAAGTCTATAACAAACTATTTCTGCTCGACTAAATACATTTACTATAATCAATAGCAATCACTTAAAGATTAAATCAAATGTGAACAACCAGTACAAATTAACATAATGCACAGACAAAAAAATCTCATCTAAACACACTTGTTAAGAAGTATCTTATTCTGATGTTAACAAAGCAGTGATATAGGGATGCTTACGTCCATTGTGCTAGATAGCCTTCCATGGTGACCCAGCCCTCTACGTTGGTGCTCACGGTGTTGTTGACATCAGGACCCCATGGCATGATGGGACATGTGCTGAATAAATTTTGCAGTTCTGTTGGAGACAGACACCCATCTCTGTCCTACAAAATAAAAACCAAACAAACCAAAAAAAAAAAAACAACATAAGATAGGGGTGAAGATGAAACAATGTAATTGCAAACAACAAACTATCCTTAAAAATACCTGTAATATAGACACTTTTTCAAATATGATAAAAGCGAACAGCTTTCAACCTCCATCTAGAGAACATATCTGTGGCTTTAATTATTATTTATAGATGAACTGAGAGACATGAAACAGAATTACTACCAAAAAGACAAATCAACACCAACCTCATCATATTTGTCAAAAAGACGTGCCAAGAACTGATAGCCCTGAGCAGTAAGCTCTGTGGTGCAGCCGAGTCCAACATTTACTCTGAAGAAGCAAGAATAAAAAATAAAAGAAGAGTTTATGCAGACTTAATAAAAGACAAACAAAAGAATATTGTACACTTATAAGATATAGGTAAAAATTTCCTGCTTTTTAAGAATAAAAACATCACCAACCTACATGTCTAATGGTATGTAATTATTTATTTCCTTATCATACTGTTAAAAAGTTATTAGTCACTGCACTATCACGCAAATACAAGAAAAGAAAGAGATATATGATCAAAGTTAGCACTGCAGAGAATCATATTATTAAATATCTGAAAAAGTTCTTTTTTTTTTTAGCCACAAGGCATGTTCAATATCAATAGGGTATTTTGGATACAGAGCTTTAAAGTGCCCACATAGCATATATTAAAAGATAATTTGATTCAATATTGATTAAATTAAAAGCAACAGCAACAAAAAATATAAGGCATAACAAGTTACAAAGGCTTACTTTGGAGCAATGTACTCCTGAGAAAGCTGGAGAGTGTCTTCGTATCCAAATTTCCGCAGCACAGTCCATGTGGTTTCATGCCTTCCTTTTTGGATAAAGAGTGTGTTCAGGAAAAGAAATCCTGAGGGGAAAAAAACAAAAAAGACTTAATTAGTCATACATGTGTGAAGGTCTTTTTTAAAATGAAAACCGGCTTTAATCTCTCAAAAGTGGTGGTTTGCTATAAAATATTCCACAACCCTTCCATTGAAGACGTAATGATATGAATAAATGTAAGGAGCTGATTATGATTAAGAGATGCATTCCTAAGTTCAATTAAGCCAAATTAAATATGAACAAATTATACTTTAGAAATGAAAAAAAAAATGTTTATTTCCACCAACAGCTGGTATAAGATAGAGCTTAATTCTATCAGGCTATCTACAGACACTATTTAAGAAAAAGAGGGAACGCATTTTAAATATAAATAAATCACCAGCAAAGAGATACCAAAATCCCCATCCCTATTTAATTTCAATTAACCTTTTCCCATCATCCCATGTTGCTACGCGCTTGTGCTAGCACTTTTTCTTAAAGTCTTTTTTATTAATCTGCACACCTTCCATAAAAAAAAAAATCAAAGAAGAGAAAAAAGGTCGAACTGAAATTTGTGGAGAGAAAGAAAGACAGAGGGATAAAGATAGTCAAATTCAAATAATGTAGACAATGAGTAGAGAGAAAGAGAGAAGAGAGAAGGAGAGAGAGAGAGAGAGAGAGAGAGAGAGAGAGAGAGAGAGAGAGAGAGAGAGAGAGAGAGAGACCTAATATAGGTTTAGGTAGACTATGTCTAGATAGATACGAAATAAACTTCTTTTCTGGCTTGAATAGAAAAACAGAAGGTCCTAATATTTTATTCAAAGTTAAAATTCTGCTTTTTAGTTTATCAACTCAAATGGGATCTAACAACACAATTTGAGTGAAATTAAGGTGCCATCGCACATGATGTCTCATAAGTTCAGTGCATAGCAGGGCTGCCACTCAACCGAGAAAAAAACATCTGAAATTTTGTCGCAGCTGGCTACATTTAAAAGACGGGGGTATCTATACGCACTATTATAGTGTATCTGCCTCTTTAGCGTATAATTATACTAAGTTTTGTTCAAATTTTGCTATATCTGTACTAGATGTTGTGTTTTTGTCCAAATTTATTTATAAAAACTATATTTGAATGTTTTTGTACGTGCAAATATAATTTTAGGTCTGACTGTTGAATAAAGCCAAGCTATCTTATAATTTAACGTTCCCTATGTATAAAGAAAGATTGTTTACTATGTTAAGTAAAATAATCGCGATACGAAAGATTTGCGCCTATTATAGTTTAATTATACTGAAACGCTCATATACATGTACATAGGCCCTTGTGCGTAAAGCAACATTAGGACAGAAACACTGAAGCGCCTTTGGGTTCAGCCTTAATAATGTGACCAGACAAGTTTCCGGTATCACGCTCTGTAACCCTGTCGTCGTATAAGACTAGGAGCTTTCTTGATACCCACACATGTATCTAGATAGCAAACACGGGTGAACTTGTAAAATCCAAATCTAGACTTAGTTCTTCTAGATTCGATTCAGAGTCCGATCTCGAATATGCCGGTAATTCGGATGCAATGTAGCTCCTCAAAGACTAAAATAAATATAGGCCTAGAATCAAATTTCTGAATCAAGATAAAGATTCTAATTTAAACTAGATCTATATCTATTTTGCTTAGATTTACAGAAAGAACACTATAAGCCGTAGAGCGCAAGATTCGCATGATAGATAATAGGTCTACACAATATCAATGACATCAAGTAAGATGGTTAAACGTAGTGAACAATGATAATAACTGTAAAATTGAAATGAAAGCGGAGGCCGATGTCTGGATGTTGAAGTTTGAGACATTGGTAATAGCTAATAATCTGACAAATGAACAATAATCTAAATTAGAGTCATTGTGTGTAAGAGTAGATCCGCGCACATGATTCACGAAACAATATTGTAAAAGATGCGCGAGGACTGGGTTTGAAGATGGAGGGATCGGCATGCGGACGAATAAACGATAAACTAGATCTACGTCCCTTGTTTGTAACCGCACAACTCATGATAACGCGAAAGAACTATTCGATGATCAACACCATGTAATTGTAAGATCAGACGCAATCAAAATTGCTACTAGGTTGGAAGTCACGGCAATGTTCGACGACTAGAAGGTGTGAAGATAGAGAGATGGATACTATTGATCGGAGTTTCGGACGTATAAACGATAAACAAAATAACGCGTTGGAGTCTATCGATATCAGACGTTGTTGAATAACCCAATCTCGATAACACAATGACAAGTGCAAAAACAAAAGAGCATTGCCGATTATCGATGTAATCAGATAACTGAATTGATCCCGCATTTTCTAGCGCACACGGAATCTTCTCTTGTTTTTTTATAATTTTTTTCTAGTTTCCGTGACGTGACTGACACACAAAGTTGTAGCGCCAAAATACATATTGCACACAAAAAAACATCGGGGCTATCCGGAAAGTCGCATCTCCGATACGAAAATTTCTCGCTATTTTTTTTTCCCCGCGGGGAAAAATGTCACTTTGTCAGTGGACATTTGAAGATCCGCGGTCAGTGGTGTCTGACACTACAAACAACGGACGAGGAATAATTCCGCCTCAGCGTCAGCGGACCAACAACCGCGACCGCGGGAAATATCCGCGGACTTTCGTGACCGCGGATTTCCGCGTTTCCGCGGAAGAGTGGCAGCCCTGCATAGGGAATTCCTGACTGAACTCCACAGAGCTTCAGCCTTGAAGTCATCGGCTGCGTTGAGTCCAGTCGAGAAACTTTCAGAGTTATATCTAGGACATGACTATTTTAAGCCTGTCAGAACTCCTGCATGATAGGATCAAATTTGGTCAAATTAATGTTAAGAATATAATACAAAGGAAAGCCAATCATCAAGAAAGACCTAAACAATAACCAATTAATTCAAGAAAGCCTTCGAGCAATAGGCCCCCAGACGAAAAAAAAAAAGAAAGTTGAAACAAAAATTACCAAACTGTGCATACCCTTATTTAAATTCGGAATAGATACATATTGTTGGGTGATCAATGTCGTTATTTCAAGAATCCACTGTCAGCGCATGGCGGCTAACCGCTGATAGAGTGGTAGATTGCAGACACACCGGTAATATGACATCACTAGAGTTTTGGCCGTAAAATTTAGCCAATCTGCCGTGATTGTTGAAAACACGACAACTGTTGGCACACATGCAGGTTTAAGGTTAAACATACAAAAAAGCTAGTCCTGCTATACCTTTGAGAGTTACCCCATCTTTGATGATTCCATCAGGGACATTCTTTTTCACAATGGCCTTCACATCTTCTAATGCTTGTGGATGTAATGGTGCATTGAAACATTTTAACTGGAATAAAACAGAGATAAAACAATTTATCTAGCCTGTTGTGTAAAATTACACGCAGTTTGCTATCTAATCTTGCTCTTCAAAATAGTTACAAAAAGAAAAAGAAAAGCAAATTCAAGACAGCTGTGAGTTAAAAAATGTCATCATAGATAATTTTGAACATGTCCAATTGGTTTTAAAAATATTATTGAACATTGGAGGTACCATACGAGTAGCCACCCCCCTATCCTTCTATTTATTGGTTTAGAGAACTACGGATTGAACTACTATAGTCTTTTATGAGTTATAGCAGTAAAGTAATATATTAGATCAGATGCCTTCAATTCAAACAAATATTTATGAGACCAATAATTAAAACGAACCCGTCTGAGTCTGAGAGGCCTGCTTTTGTTCTTTCACAAATCCTGACAAGTTAATTATTTCAAACTCAGTTTGACTGACCCTGTTATATCAGGACTTCTAAAATAGTGTCAATATTTTTTCCCCACTTATTTTCCTAAAACTAAGTTCTTACCTGAAACATGTTAATCTCATCATCACTTAAAAGATTGTCATTGTCCAGATCACAAATCTGAAAGTATAAAGAAGATATATATGCAGAGATTTAAATGAACAAGCTTTACATTATGGCAGGTTATTATCTAAATATTTAAAAAGAAATTGAAGTCCTTATCTCTGACATTAATTTTGAGGTTGTGGAGGGGGGAGGTACTCACCCTAAAAATTCGTGCTAAGGCCTGTCTAGCTGGAAGAGTGAGCTGAAAAAAAAATATTAATAGTTTGAAAAACATGGCATCATTTTTAAAGAAAGTGCATGATCTTACATAAGTAAGACATATTTTTTTCTACAAAATAAGAAATTTAAGTAAATTACTTATAATAAAATAAGAAGAGAATAATTGAAAATCCTCTCAGAAATTTCTCATTTCTTTTCTCTTACTAAATTGTATCACTGAATGTCAATGAAACATTCCAGTAAAAATAATGTAATGTTACTGTCTAAAAAAGTGTCTTAACCTTACCTCTTTCTCATCAGGGTTGTATACTGGGGCTGTGGGGTGAAGAACTGCCTTTTGAGCATAGTAAAACACCTCACTGATATTTTTCAAAGTTTTTGCTGAACACTGCCAAAAGGAAGAATAATAAATGAACAGTAATTCCAAATTCACAGCACAATAAGGTACATTCTAACAAAATAATCAATGACACTCCAAGTACATAAGGTAGTTTCACTTGAAATTTTAACAAACTTTAGCCACTCTTTAAATTGGACAATTTGCATTTTCTGTTGGTATAAAGAAAGTGATTGCTGAGGCCATGCAATAAAGGTACATTTGTGAGGAACCAAGGTGAATCCGACACAAGTCAAATTATTTTTTAACTAGAGCCCTCTCAACATTTAAAATTACATGTTTTCATTTTTAAATTAATTTGAATATCTAAGGTTCTAGAAATGATAATTATTGTTATTTGTTGTAATTTTTTTCAGCCTCTCTCACCCTATGAACATTTCCAAAGGTCAAACTTATGCCTCATTCACCCTGATTCCCTCATATTTCATGCTTCAAATAATAGTGCTGGTATGTATTTGACAATAAAATTTCTCATAGCACTTTACATTTTAATAATAATTATTCTATGTTGGAGAGTTGAATTCAAACAATATTTCCAACGTAAATAATATCTAAATAATCATATTCATTAAGAACATACCTCCACACAAGTTTCAACCTCAGCAAAGTCATTCATAATTGGGAGAATGCTCTGGAAAAAAAAAAATCAATGTTCATTAAGACAAAATAACAGCAGTCTTAAACTAGACAAAAAACAAACAAAAAGCACTGTGCCTATTATGAGTTTTTGGAGACAAACAAAATACTAGAGAAAATACTCCTTGGGTCAAAGATTTCAGATTGCTTTTAATAAGCCAGTCTCAGCAGTTAATTCAATGAGCCTTACTACCTTTAAAATTTACTGTTTACAGGAAAATATTAATTGCACTGTAAAAATTAACCACAAGACACACTTTGACATTGTTTAAGCTCCGATGCAGACAGGCAGTGAGTAGTGTTCACTAAATCAGCTGTTTGTGACTATGGGTTCAGATTCTAGAATATTTGAGAGAATACTCAAAGTCTGTTCCGGCTTAGAAGAAAGGGGGACGAGTAATGCTAATGAATATGAGATGATTTTAGATCTAGATATACTGTCAAGTATGGATTTAGATGCAGTCGTTCTTGAGTTGTATTCTTAACCCTCAGACAGTGTTTTTAAATTTTAAAAATGATTTCTACAGAGGATTTTTAGTTTTCAGTATTTTGTTTATGTTGACATGATTGTGTCAACATGGACTTGAAACAGGGATGCACTTTATTGAAACAAACACCACACACACATACTGACCTCTAGTGTCTGAATGTCCGTCATATCCACCTTGTTGCCTACTAAAATTACAGGAGTCCTGTGGTCTTCACCAAGGGTGAACCTCAGATATGGAAGCCAATATGTTGTTAGCTGAAATGAAAAAAAAACAACAACAAAACAATACAATAATTTATAAAATCAGGACTAAAAAAAAAAACAACCCAACAACAAAATAAAATAGTTTTAAAAATAGCAGGAAAGACTCCAGGTTGTTATTTAGAACAAAAAAGCTACCACTTTCAGCTACTCAAATATTGATTTTACCACAATAAAGTCCATCTAGTGATTCAGCAAAATTAGTTAATCACATAATGTGGAAAAGTCAGAAAAAGTTTGAATTTCAAAATATGAACCAGCATGACAAATACTTTAATAGTTTTAGAAGCTTTTTTTTTGTTTATTTAATTTAATCTAAATCTTTAATTTGAACATTGCATTTCTTATATCTTGGAAGCATATGAATATTATACCAGCCTGTTTATTTATTTGTTTGTTGTTGTTTTTCATTTATTTAAGAAAATATTTATTTGATGAAATCTTCATAATCACTGATTTGTATCATGATAGGTGTCCGTACTCACTCTTTGTATTGAGTCTTCATCAACTACTGAGTATACAATACAGACAACACTACATTTTCGAATTTCGTCTTGTAGGCAGTTCTCATCTTGATCTTGGCCTAAAGGACATAAAAATTGTTCATTTCACCACAATTTGATGAAACATTTTTGACATTCTTTTACTCAAAGCAACAAAAAAGAGAAGGACACTCATTAGATAGTTGACGCTAAAACAGGTATCTAGACATTATAAATATTAAATGTCTTACAAGTACATGCATGCTGAGATATTTTGCCTTTATCACTTTAGTAACATATATAAACAAAGAATTCAATTTTTTTTTCACCAACATCATTACTAATACTTTCATTTTATTTCAAAAGTATGCCTCATGAGCACAAACAAACAAGTTGCATTAATTGATTTCTTTGTTAGCTAGTCTTGCTAGCACACTCACCAGAGTAGTCTACAATGCAAGTTGGCACATGTTCTGGAGTCACATCTGCTGGAATTGTTATCTCCTCTGCCCTTGAGGGGACCTATTGCAAGAGAGGGAAAAATGAATAAAAATATAAATGGTCTAGATTGAGAAAATGTAACCTTTCTACTTAAAAAATGCAGTAACAAAGAGACACAATTCATTATTTTTTTAAACTGAGAGATATAGGTAGGTAGATAGATAGAGAGAGAAAGAGAGGAAGAGAGAGAGAAAGAATATAATAATGTGCTATATTTAGCTTACCTCTTCAGCAAACTCTTCACTAACCAAGGAAAGAATGAGTGAAGTCTTGCCAACTTTTTCTGAAACAGAAACACAATTTTTCAATTCAAACTATAAAGAACATTGATCACAGAAACAGTTACCAGTGTATCAAATTAAGAAAAAAATTATGGTGTCAATAATTTTGAAACAGGTCAAATTTAGCAATTTTCATTTGCACCTGAATGCTAAAATTTTAAAAGAAGTATTTATTTATAGTCAAAATTATACCTCAGCAATGCAAACTTACCGTCTCCTACGAGAAGGATTCTCACATCCCTCTTGAAGGATGCCATGTTTTAGCTTACAGTATCAGAAGCCAGGCATACAATCAGGCACCTCCACTTTCTGAATTATGTCATACTATATATTGCCTCGGGAAATTGAAGAGTAAAATGTAAATGCACCAGTCTTCACATTTTTCACAGCTTAGAAATATCTGAAACAAAGGAAATGAAATTATGAAATGCATGAATTTGCATTTATAAAACAAAACTTCAATTAATAATTTGCAATGCCTAAATAAAGTAAACAGTACAGCATGAGAAAATTAATGATGATTTATAAACAGATAATGTCCAACAGGTATCCCTTTTTAAATTTTCTTCTGTAGCTCTCCTCTTTCTGCATTTAAAATGGCATCTCTACATTTTTGTCAAATTTGTGCAAAGCTAGTAGAGTATGACGTTGAACAATCTGTCACCATGGGCATACATGTATAAATGCACATTTTCCTTTATTTTTATTTTTTTTTTACATATTTACCAGTACCAAATGGGGAAACATTTTTGATTTGAAATCTACCTACATAAACAATCAAGCAGGTGACAAGAATAGATAAAAATTCCCTGTTCACATGTATCCCTTGAATTCAAACAGGATGAACCAGACTTAACTATCAGAATTTCTATTCAACGGTGCAAACTGTGTCTGCAGTCAACAGGTTACAAGTATGGGATCCCTGTAGATCTTTATAAAGCCGTGACTTCTCACTTTCCGCGTTAGAATTTTTAAAAGAATGGTTAGCCAGAGTAGCACTTTGTTCACCCACAGCCTCGACCCATATACACAAAGGTGATAAATTAAACATTGATACTGATAGTCTGTCGTTTAAGCATTTATAAAATTCTTAAAAAATGAAAAGACCCCTCCTGCCCTTTCCATTTTGTAGCCTGGTTTTAGCCACTGTCTATGAGTGGATCTAGAACTAGATCATATTTTAACGCCAACGGTCAAGCCTTTTGAGTTTTTAATTTTTTTTTGGAAATAGAAATAGATCTATTTAAACTTGACCGTTTAAAATCATAAATGCATTGTTTGTATAGCCATTCAGCGGGTTGACGTAACAAAACTTTAACTCAGATGATCTGTTCAATCTAACCTAAAGGAGAAGGATTGGATGAATCTTTACCTCCTTGTCTCATCGATTAGAAGTCTAAATCTAGCACACTTCCAAGGCCTAGATCTAGACTACATTCTCTACATCTATACTACTATAGCCTACAATAACAATTGGTCACAATTGCTTTGAGTTTAAAAGCTACTGTCTCAAAAAGATCATTAAATGGAAAAGAAGCTGTTCACACATTCTTGGAAACTTGATCAATATCACTATATCTAGATATTTAGATTAGAATTCAGAAACTAGATCTAGATCTAGATCTAGTCTAGACTCTAGTTCTGTAACAGCTGCTGTCCACTTCATAACATTAACATTGGTTAAAATGGTTCTGAGACGTTCAATGCATTTAAACTCACTAATTAAAGCATGCTCTAGATTAGTCTTACAGCACATGTACTCAGATAGGGAGGATTTTACACGTCGGGCCCAAAAATTTTAGTAGCTTAATGGGGCATGGTTCATTGGGGGGACGATTTTTTTAATGTAATCGATTATTTTTAATAATGATTTCGAAAAAGCTTATTTCATTAAACTCACTAATTAAAGCATGCTCTATATTATTCTTACATCAAATGTACTCAAATCAATTGGGCAGTCACCATCCTGATCGAAACGAGCAAACAAACAATCAGTCGGCAATTTGATCTCTACGACTTCTGATAACTAAAGTCTGTGCACCGCCATGTTGTTAAAGACGACTTCCGGTATCCGACTATCCGGTCCGTATTATTGTTGGACTGGACGTAAAGGCAGCCAATATTTTTGATTTTTTGGAACAGAACACGACTAAATTAACTATTTTCTAAGTCACGGCACGTCGTCAAATAAATCAGTAGATCGGCTAATGCTCTGGACTGAGAAGCAGGAGTACCAGGTGTCGAATCCCAGCTACATTTCCCCCACCCGCTCCATCTCTTTGGGAAACATGTCTATACTATACTACAAGGGAGCCTGCTACTGCGGCTGCTGCTGCTGCTGCTGCTGCTGCTGCTGCTGCTGCTGCTACTACTACTACTACTACTACTACTACTACTACTACTACTACTACTACTACTACTACTACTACTACTACTACTACTACTACTACTACTACTACTACTAAACAGCCTAGACCTATCACTAGTACTTCTCTATACCCTCCGCTCCCTGGTTCCACCCTCTCTCTGTGCCCCCATTCTCTCTCTCTCTCTCTCTCTCTCTCTCTCTCTCTCTCTCTCTCTCTCTCTCTCTCTCTCTCTCTCTCTCTCTCTTTCTCTCTCTCTCTCCCCCTCTCTCTCTCTCTCTCTCTCTCTCTCTCTCTCTCTCTCTCTCTCTCTCTCTCTCTCTCTCTCTCTCTCTCTCTCTCTCTCTCTCTCTCTGTGCAATCTATAATTCGGAGAAAACGCTGCTCTGTAATAACTATTTAACATCTCCTGAGCTCACAAAAATTAATGGTTCCTATGTTGCTCTTCCCGCAACCTCAAGTCGCGTGTGGTACCGCTGGACAAGCCTGTTATTTCCGCATATATCTCTACGCTATGTTGAACAAACCGATACTTCAGAGTCGATACTGTTCGTCCGTCGTACCGTGTTTTAGACACAAATTACCGGTACTGCCACAGTAGGCCTAATGAATAGACTCCCTAACATGTGGGTGCTGCAGCTCTTTTACGTGGTGTGCTTTTCCAAGATAAACTATTCTTTACTTACCCGTGACTCTCTTCTCTACATGCACTTTAAGTCTGTAACTCTGATGGTCTCCGTGTACATTTCTATGTCTTCTTCTATGTGGCCTTCAATGTTTCTCCATGTCTATGTCTAATTATTAAATTGCCCGTCCCCCACTCACACGATACTACCTTCCAACTTTCGCTTGCTGTTTTTTTAAAAAAACGTGACCACCCTGTCTAGAACATCGGCTTTCGACGCAAAAGGTCCGGGCTCGAGCCCTGGCGATTGCGCTCCCTACTGGTTGGGTCGGTGTCAGTTTAATGTGACCAGCTGAGACAGGAGTCATGGTATCCCCGTCCTGTCTCGTGTTTGGCAGCACTTGAAATTGTCAGACGTCAGTCTTGGGGCGCGTCCACAATATAGCCTATATAGTGCTGAAGTTGGACCTTAAACCAACTCAACAATCAACAGTGGAGAAGTACGCCAGTCTTGGGACCCGTCCACAATATAGCCTATAACCTATATAGTACTAAAACTGCACATTAAATTAACAACAAAACTAAACAAATCTAAGAGTCAGGTCTAATTTTCTTCCTGGTTTCCAATGAGTAAAGGAATAAGACCCTTTATCTGGACTTTCCCTCCCAGTCTTAGACCCACCAGACCGGAAATTCTTTACATTGCAATGTGGATTATCACATTATTATTAGAACTTTAGCGCAGTCACGTTCTCTACTGCAAAGGGTTTTACTCCGGGAAAACATTGACTTCATTTTGTTCCGGGTTGCCACCTGTTGGAGTTATTAACACTTTGCGCACATTAATCAGTATCAATGGCGCATTGAACCAGAATTATTCTTTTCTACTGTGAGTATATGCAATTAACTTCGTATCATTAGAATTTAAATACTAACCCTTTTCCCGTTTACTTAGAATCCCAATACCCAATTAAGTCTAATCGTAGTAACCGACATGGAGATACAGTAGAAATGAAACAAATCACTTTGAAAGTCAAACTGTTATAGATGTAGTAATCTTTGCAATTCATGGTTGTTTGTGTTTTAAGTGTTATAATTATGCTATTTTGCGTTTTAGTCTCTCTCTCTCTCTCTCTCTCTCTCTCTCTCTCTCTCTCTCTCTCTCTCTCTCTCTCTCTCTCTCTCTCTCTCTCTCTCTCTCTCTCTCTCTCTCTCTCTCGCGTTTTAGTCTCTGTCTGTCTGCAGTTCTCCCTCTCTCTCTCTTGCATTTTAGTCTCTGTCTGTCTGCAGTTCTCCCTCTCTCTCTCTCTTTCTCTCTCTCTCTACATATATAATACACTATAGTCTTTAGTACGAATAAAGAAATGTGCTCAATTAATTTAAGCTAGATAATACAAATATCAATTATTTGTATAAAATATAATTTGTGTATGTGTATGTATGCGTGTATTGCCTGGCACGTGTTTTACCCAGCGGAACCTGCAGACTTGAGTACATGTACCGGTAATGAACAACATTAGTTTTATTACGGTATATAATATTTATTGGTTTTCTAAATTAGAGATTTAAGGGCAGTCGTTTCAAATCCGATCTCTAGGTTAAAACTTGGAAGAAAATGTTAAAAAATACCAGGGTTTTTAATCTCTTTTACATACAAGAGCGTAACGAGCGATTTATGTTCTATTTGAATCTAGAAAGTTTTTCCACAGGAGCCCACTTTTACATCAATCTTTAAAAAAATATTTCTTTATTTATTTATTTTATATCGCCTACATAAAAAGATTGTATATTACAAGGGTGCACAGGATGCTTTATGCGCGTGTGTAGTATATTGTGTACCCGCAGTGTGTTGTGCGAAGTCATTTTGACGTTTAATGTAGATATGGTACATCTAGTTGTAACGAGGATACCAGATAACATCAAATTAAATAATACAATAATAATAATTTAAAAAAAATAAAATAAAATAAAAATAGTAATAACAATAATAATAATAATAATAATAATAGAGAGAGAGAGAGAAAGAGAGAGAGAGAGAGAGAGAGAGAGAGAGAGAGAAGAGAGAGAGAGAGAGAGAGAGAGAGAGAGAGAGAGAGAGAGAGAGAGAGAGTTCCGCGCTCTCTCCCAATAGAGAAGTTGTAAAGTCTACGTACGTTAAACTGAGTGATTACCTCTCGTTCTCCGACAATAACAACATTACTGTCTTTATAGCTCTCCATGGCCACGCCCCTATTGGCTGAGCTGACCATTCGAAGTGCTTCTTGTTAGGATTGACGGCAGTCCTTATTTCAGTGGCCCGCCCTCTAGTGAACAGGTTTTTTTGTGGGTTTTTTGACGAGACGCTGGCAGCTCAGTTGATACTAACAGTGCAATCAATTGACGAGTTGAGTTGAGTTTGTTTTAACATCCCATGTCATCACTACTTGGCTATGTTGTGGACGGGACCCAAGAGTGGCATCTGACAATTTTATGTGCTGCCACGACTCCTGTCTCAGCCGGTTACTATATACTGGCACCGACCCAAGCAGTTACAGGGGACGAATTTGGACAAATAAATCTGCCTATCGTGGGATTCGAATCGCTAACCTCCCGATCTGGGGACCAACGCTCTGCCACTTGAGCTAGTTCATCCCCAAATCGACGAGAAAGAATTGCACGGTCAAATCTCAATCTATCTAACCATCTACGTAAAAAATTCTTTGAGAAACGGAAACCGAGATTACGTACGACGAATCAGATATTTTAGTACAATGCTGGATCAAGGATTTTGCCGGGTACATGTCATTGCCACTGTGGCGGGTCCTTTTTGGACCACCGCAATTTCCTGAAAACTTCACTGCCGTGTGCCCTGCAGTCCGTCTCTGTAGTTCTTATTCCAAGCCATTCTTCTATGTCCTGAGTCCAACTATTGCCCCTCTAAGTGTTTTAGACGGCTATGAACAAACACCTTCTTGGTTTGTCAATAATTACGTATATTATATGCCCTCCATACATGCCATGGTGTAAAGATATGAGTTTTGTGGCCAAAATATGATAGTTTTTTTTCTTTTCATGTCAAGCTCAAAAAGTTTAAGTGTGCTTTATTTTTATATTTTTGCGGTCAATGGAAATCTCAAAATCTGTTGACAGCATTTCATTTCAAAACCTTTTAATTTCCTTCCATCAGTTGTCGATATTCCATAAGTAGCTTACTCACGGGATTGGCTTGGTGTTAAATTTTTTTATTCTAAAGTGACTAGGATTGTCTATTCCAGTTTGACATAATTTTGTTAAAATTTGATAAAGTCATTGCGAGCCGGCACCTGGTTTGTGTAGATGTTCGTTTTTTTTCTCCGTATTTACAATTATAAACTTATGCACCAAGATATGTGATCGTAATGAACTTTACAAATTTGTCTATCTCTGCCGCAGTGTTCTGAATGTAGACTCCTGTATTAGTCCACGATTTTTGTTTGTTAAGCCTTCAATAAGATGCCAATATTTTCGCTATGCTGCTTGACTGTCTGTATTATTTTGGTCAGTCCATATGTTGTTTAAAATAATAAGTACTGTGCCATCTACATTGAAGAAACGAATAAAACAGCAGCCACACACACAAAAAAAACAACAACAACAACAAAAAATCGACAACAAGCAAACAAACGAGGCTACCTCAACGAGGACCAAAACTCTAGATTTTGAGTTAAACAGCGAAATCATTATTTTGCACTAACCATTTGATATTTTATTCGTAGTTATAGTCTTTCACGGTGGTATAAAATGTCACTGTTACACATAGTTATTTTTAAAGAATAATAACATAAAATCCACGCATAAAAGCTATTAAAAAAATCCACACTCGAAATGAAAACAATAACAACAACAATAACAACATCACCACCACCAACAACAACAACAACAACAACAACAACAACAACAACAACGACAACAACAACAAAAACCCAATCTTTTTTCTTTGTTTTCCACAGGAGTAAACAAAAACCTATACAGAAAAAGGAAAATGAAAATTTACTATTGGAAGTTATTTTTTAGTCTTTGTTATGTCCTGGTGTCCCTTGTCGCTGGGTCCTGGTTTCGAGACGACAAGCGGAGGCAGAATCAGACACTAAATGACAGACCAATCATAGGTAGGTTGAAATTGTTCGTGTGGGTGTTGTATGTGTGTCTGTGTATGTATGTGTGACGGTGTGTGAGCTAAAGAGTTGGAGGAAGAGAGAAGGGGAGGGAGATAACGAAAGACAGAAAGAGAGGGAGAGATAGTGAGAGTGTGGAGAAAAAGAGAGAAAGATAAAGATAGAGATAAGATAGAGAGAGACAAAGGGCTGAATTTACAAAATGAATAAAATGAGGAGAGAGCGAGAGAGAGAGAGAGAGAGAGAGAGAGAGAGAGAGAGAGAGAGAGAGAGAGAGAGAGAGAGAGAGAGAGAGAGAGAGAGAGAGAGAGAGAGAAGAGAGAGAGAGAGAGAGAGAGAGAGAGAGAGAGAGAGAGAGGTGATTGAATGAGAGAAAACAAGATTCCAGTAAAAAAGAAAACAAAAAGAAAACATGAAAACTAATATACAACTGTAAATACATAAAACAAAACTCATAAACATGGTGGTAGTTTTAAAAAATACACTCTTTAAAAGAGAAAACCTCACATCATGCCTTTCCTCAGGGATTCTGGCCACGGACACACCATCAGACTGGGATGCTGCGACAGGAAAAACCTACATCTCAGCAAACTATGTGAAGTACCTGGAGCAGGCAGGGGCAAGGGTGGTACCTATCAGGTATGGTCTTCAATCAGGTGTAGAATAATTTTTAATGATAAAATATTACTCCATAATTTGTGTTGCTTAGCAAATTGAATTATTTGGTCGTATTATTTGTATTGAAACAATATAACTTAAGAAAGTCCGTTATGGTAT
Organism: Elysia chlorotica; assembly: GCA_003991915.1. Lineage (NCBI taxonomy): Eukaryota > Metazoa > Mollusca > Gastropoda > Plakobranchidae > Elysia > Elysia chlorotica. The sequence goes on along the minus strand of RQTK01000794.1, from coordinate 47,588 downwards.
AATGTGTGAGACGTCAAATGTAATGAACGCTTCGGTGGGAGTAAAAAACGTGCTTTTACCCAGACAGATGGAAGTTTTTTGCTAGTGTAGACTTCTTCCAATTGACCCAATCCGATTATCGACTTCTAGTTGTTGAGATTTTAATTACAACCATACTTTTTTCGCCTAGACATCGGCTCTTATTAAAAGGGCTCAAAGAAAGGAGAGTGATTTGAGGTGACAGGTGACTTGGTATAGAAGTTGGTGACCTGGACGAAACGAAATGTTTATCGAGTTCAAAACTAACAGCTGTCTATACACTTAGCATTTGATGACAATGAAGAATACAAATTGAACACACGAGGTCCATTTAACTTAGGTTGCACCATACGGCATGGGGAAAAGGAGGGGTGGTATAGGGAATTAGATGAGGCGCGAGATATCTTTGTCGGTTGTGTTCTAGAGTGACGGCGGGGGGTGCGGTGGAGCTGGGGTAGAACGCCGGCTTCCGACGCAAAAGGTCCCAGATTCGAGCCCTGGCGATTTCGCTCCCTACTGGTTGGGTCGGTGTCAGTTTAATGTGCCCGGCTGAGACAGGAGTCATGGTATCCCTGCTCCCTCTCATATGTAGCCCCACATAAATTTGTCGGACGTCAGTCTTGGGGCCCTTCCACAATATATCCTATGTAGTGTTGACGTTGGACGTTAAACCAACTCAACAACTCTAGAGTGGCGGCATTGCAAAGTTCAAACTAGACGAAACGCAATGTATATAGAGTTTGAAACGCTCAGTTGACCATACTCCTAGAATGGTAAGAAATATGACTCGATGTGACAGACTGAACTCAGTTGACCTAAGTTGCTCAGACGGCAGTGCTCTAGAGTGACGATAAAGGGATCAGAGGTTCGAATCTCAGCTGGTTCTCCCGGCTCCCTATATAGTTGTTCTGTAAACCTAGTGCACGTAATACATATGGACTACGGAGACCATTCTTCTCACTGTTAGTAACGTCGCGCTAAGCTTACAACTCGTCTTAATATATGCAAATTAGAAGTATTAACAATAGATTTATGCTACACGAACGAACCAATTTTTATTGCAAGATGAAGTAATAAAATAAAAAGGCTAAGAACATGGTAGACCCGATTGAAAGCATTTACTTGAATTTAAATGGATCATACTACGAACTGATTTGGTCTGCTGTTTCATCTTTTATCACTACAAAACATTTTCCTCCACCTCCAACAATTATAGTTTAAATCGTTTCCCTGATTTGGGCCTAGTTTGAGTAAATTTTACCCACTTTTAAGGAAAACTTTTGATGTATGATATTGCTCAGTCGACAGTACTTAAGCAGGCAAGTAGAAGGTATAAGTTTTAAATCTCAGCTGGCGCCGATATTTCCTTGCCGGGGTTTTCGGTAAAACTAGAGAAGAAAAAGGCTAACAAAAGATTACTGTAAATAATACAAATTATACTCACGTAAAAGACTGAAAAAGATAACTGTTAATAATACAAGGTACAATCATGAAAAAGATTAACACGAGATTACTGTTAACACTGCCAGGTACAATCACGTAATAACCACTAATATGAAAACAACTGCGTATTGTTACATGGCACTATTTAAGAACATTCTAGAAACTCTGGAAAAAGGAGGGAATCTAAATATAAGATAGAACAAGGAAAGTTCCCCATTATCTACAGAGGAGTGCCGCATCTGTCATTAACGCATGAGTCATACGTGCACCACAACACCTAAGTAGGCTACTAAAAAGCAGTGCAACCCGTTGCCATGCGGTCAAGGGGATGTCACTCTAGTAACACACAACTATCCAGATTGACATAACAAAGTCGCACCCCTTACATTGAGTAAATTTTACCCACTTTTTAGGAAAACTTTTGATGTATTATATTGCTCGGTCTACAGTCCTTTAGCTGGCAAGTAAAAGGTACAAGCCCTTTAATCTCAACTGGTGCCCATATTTCCATGTTGGGGTTTTCGGTAAAATTAAAGAAGAAAAAGACTAACAAAAGATTACTGTAAGTAACACAAACCAGAACCATGAAAAAAAAAACTGAAAAGAGATTATTGGCTATAATACACGGTGCACTCATTAAAAAAAAAAAGATTTACACGAGAAGATTGCTGTTAATAATGCCAGTTACAATCACGTAATAACCACTAACTTGTTTTTCTTGCATTATTTTTCAGGGGTGGCCAGCCTGAGGAATATTACTCAAGAATGGTTAACTGGACAAACGGGTAAGTTATACAGCAACACAGTGCCAAATTCTCTGCCATAAAACTTTTAAACCATGCACTGTGATGCACAATATAGTGGAATATACGCCCCCATTCCCCCCACACAAAAAAATCAAGGTAGCCAGTAGTATATATAATTAAATTAAAGACTGTCTTATCTTCAAAGCAACTCGTAATGATAAGATGATACATGGTTAATTTATTGTTATTCCTTGGGTCACGTAGATCCTGAATGGACCCTATATTTAGACTCTTTATCTCTATGTTGCCTTTACAGAGCTCTCATACCAGGAGGGGCTGCCAACGTAGCCACGAGTCTTATTGGAAGGTCAGCTAGATTGATGTATGACGCAGCGCTCAAGGTCAAACATGCTCTGTATTTTCTTTTATTTTGGTCTTTATTTTTTTCTTCATTTTTGTTGATCACAAACTATTATATTGGTTTGAGATCGCTTCTTCCTCTATATCTATTTACGAATAACTCGAAAATCATTTTAGGTTCACCTGTCTGTACCAGCCACTATCATAATTTATATTTCTTTGTTATCAATGTTTTTTTTGTCACTTTCTCCCTATTTTTGCGTTCTTCTCTATCTCTCCCTATCTCTTTCTCTCTCTATGTGTCAGTCTGTCTGTCTGACTGTCTTTTTCTATCTCCCACTCTCCCCCCTCTCTCCAGCTCTCTATCTCTTCCCCACCTCCTTTATTCTTCAGTTGAAGTGAAGCAGAGTTCCAAAACTATTCCAAATCGAACTTAACTTTATCTTTTATTTTACTCGCACGACTACTTTAACAAAAAAGCTGATAATTTTGCTCACCCAAGATCATGACTACATAAAGTACCTTGTCTCACCCCCAGCTTAACAAGGAGCAAGACTACTACCCTCTATGGGGCACATGCTGGGGCTTTCAGATGTTGTGTTACCTGATCCAGGGCGAGAATCTTCTCCAACCTACCGACTCTGCTAACGTTTCCTGGCCGTTGATCTTCACACCAGGTAATGTCTTTGTAGAAGAGAAACTCCCTTTTTAGTAAACATGCCCTAGTCTCAAGTTTTTAAAAGGGGAATCTCTTTGGTCTCAAGTAAGATCTTAAACGCAACGGAGCGTTATAGGTTCACCAGTCTGTACCAGCCACTACCGTATCGTAATCAATATTTCTTTGTTATCTGGTAATCGGGACTAGATCGATCACATTATATTGACACCCAACCAACTAGTAGGAAAAACGCAGCGTTCGGAGCGTGAATCAAACCGAATCGATTAGATGTCCCGAGCTCTACATTGGACCGCTTTGTTTTCCTTCCTACCAGGTAAACACTGAATTTAAGACTTAGTGTATAACACCAAGTCTACAAGATCTAAGGTAGGGAGCAATATATATTTATACATATATATTGCTTTGTCTGTAATGCATGAGGTGCGATGTTCCAATTTTTGCAAAAGAATTGCTTACTCATCTTTTCAAGATAAAGGCCTCAGCAATATTGTGAAAAAAAATTACCCCGTGTATATTTTAAAAAGATATTTCGAGATCATGAAACCTCTTAACGGATGAAGCATTATTTGATACGAAATTCTCTTACATTTATAATTAAAAAAGAGAGGCTTTTGAGACTTGGGCTTGTATCATAAAAATTATTGTATTTACCTTCCACTTGTTATTTTTACATTTATGTTTTCAGATTTCAATAACAGCCGTTTGTTCAGTAAAGTACCGGATAGCATGGTACAAATTATGTCTGCGGAACCTGTCACTCAAAATGAGCATCACTTCAGTATACTAACCAAAGTGTGTGAGCCAGTGTTCTTATTCTAAGTTGTCTGTCACTGTAACCGACATTTCTTAGACTTTTTTGAGACATTGTGGTACCGATGATACCACTTCTTAAAAAAAAAAGAATGGCGATGATGATAATGATGGTAATACAATAATAATAATGATAATAATAATAATAATAATAATAATAATAATAATAATAATAATAATAATAATAATAACAATAACAACAACAACAACAA
>RQTK01000794.1:28872-42928 GCA_003991915.1 Elysia chlorotica | reverse complement strand
AATAATAATAATAATAATAATAATAATAATAATAATAATAATAATAATAATAATAATAATAATAATAATAATAATAATAATAATAATGATGATGATGATGATGATGATGATGATGATGATGATGATGATGATGATGATGATGATGAAATAAAATAACAATACGTTCGTTTATATAGAGCTATTCCTAAATGAAGCTTAAATCGATTTCAATCGAAAAGATACACAGCTACAGTTTACGTATACGGGCAAATACCCATCTTTCGCACAATACAGCAATATTTATATTGACACTAATAAAGTGAACATTCGGTCATACAAATTAATGTGCAAAACAAATTAATGCTTTACAACGACTATAGATGTGGCGTTTTGAATGTTGACATGTCACCTATTCTACAGGTTTGACCCAATTAAATACGAGTAGAATGGTCTTTCGCCATAGTGACGGAGTTTTTTTTTTTTTAGGTTTTACCATCAATTTTTTTTTTAAAATTTATTGAGTTCTTGTTAGTTTGTAAAAATTGATAGGTAAGGCATTTTATTTACAAAAATTAATTACAAAAGACTTTTCAAGTGTTCTCTTTGTTGCCGTCTCTGATAGATAGGCCATGTCTTAAATGTCTTCTAATCCTAAATACCACAACGTGACACTGAATTTCCCTGAAAACAGGAAAAATCGACGAATAAGAGACGAACATACGTTCTTTTTTCTTGTAGGTGATTCAGAACACTCTATGTAGGCAAGACCACGTCAAGTTAAATTTTTTTTATTGATAAGGATATATTTCTTTTTTCAAAAACACCTAACATCATTTTCTCAAAACATTTGATCACAATGAGTGTCAATGTGCAATTCTGAAATCATGAACAGTCTCTATTTTCTTTTTTTTGTCGGCACTGGAAAGGCAAAAGGAGAGAGGAAGACAGTTGAGTTGAGTTGAATTGAGTTGCTTTTAACGTCCAACATCAGTACTATATAGGCTATATTGTGGTCGGGCCCCAAGACGGACGTCTGACAATTGTATGTGCTGCCACACACGAGACAGGGCGGGGATACCATGACTCCTGTCTCAGCCGGAAGACAGAGAGAAAAATATATGTATATATATAAATAAATATATAGATAGAGAGAGAGACAGGGGGAGAGAGAGAGTGAGAGAGAGAAGAGAGACGAGAGGAGAGAGAGAGAGAGAGAGAGGAGAGAGAGAGAGAGAGAGAGAGAGAGAAGAGAGAGAGAGAGAGAGAGAGAGAGAGAGAGAGAGAGAGAGAGAGAGAGAGAGAGAGAGGAATGTCATCACGAGGGAAAAGAGAGACAGAAAAGAGAGACAGAGAGACAATATCTCTTTGTTTGTTTTGTTGCTTGTGGACAGGCCTCAAGACTGACGTGAGTAGATTTAAGTACTGCCACACACGATCCACCTAAACATACCAAGCAATCGACACTCAGAATTAGTTGATTGGTTGGATGGCTCGTTGGCTTCTTAATGTGTAAAGTCAACAACCAGGGTATCGTAGATAGGTCCCAAGATTTACGTCTGACAATTTCAGGTGCGCCACACTGAGATAGCGCAGGATGGACGCATGTCTCAGGCAGTCATATTATACAGTTACAGACCGAACCAAAAAAAGTACCAGATCGTCGGCTCCAACTGGGAACTTACGAATGGATGGTCAACACTCTACCACTTACTCGCTTTCGCTAGCGGGAGGTCCCCAGTTCGAAACTTACGTTTGGTCAAAGATTTATTTTTCTGAGTTTGTCCCCTACGGGTTGGGTCGGTGTCAGTATAATGTTACCGGATGAGAGAGGAATCCAAGTGCCTCAGTGTGGCAACACGTAAAATTGTCAGACGTTAGTCTTTGGGCCAGTCCACAGTATAGCATATAGTGCTGACGTTGGACGTTAAGGAACCAACTTAACTCCACCCAACTCAAATCCGTGTAGACGTTGCACGATATGCCAAATTCCCCATATTCTCCCTGTCTCTGTGAGTTCTTCCTATATTCCAACAGGCAAAAACTTCCCATTCTACGGCGTCCAGTGGCACCCTGAGAAGCCTAGTTTTAACTGGAACCCTAGCTACAGCATCAATCACGGACTGGACGCAATCAGAGTTGGTCAATATATGGCGAATTTCTTCGTCAACGAAGGTTAGTTAATTAAAAAAACGGACAATAATTAACATTATTTACTGACGCATTTTAATAACTGTTTATTTATTACTATATTTTGGAAATTTTGTGGAAGCGCATTACTTGTAGTAGATGTTATAGAGAAAGTATATCATAAACAAATATTTTTGGAACAAAAAATAGAGTATACCGTGTGTATGTGTGGTATATAGAGAGCAAGAAACAAAGATAAATAGATAGATAAGAGAGAGAGAGGGGTGGGGGGAAAGATGATATATAGAGAGTCAAAGAGAGACACAGAAGAGAGATTTGATATGAACAGGGAGAGACATGCAGACAGTACAGATAGTAAAAGATAGATAGATAGACAGATAGTGAAAGATAGAAAGAATTAGATAGATATATAGATATATAGATAGATATATTTTTGTATTGTCCTACCTTGAGTTTACGGCCATTCCATGCGACACATGTGTTTCGAGCGGTTTCAGCAACCGCTCTCTTCGGGCGTCTGGCGTAACTGGCGTTTAGTTGCGTGGATCCCGCCTTTTTCTACTTCTAGCGCTTTGAAGTTTTGGAGTAAGTGTTTATATCGGTGCGGGCAAGTGGTGTATATTTATGAGGAGAGAGGGAGAGGGAGGGGAGGAGAGAGGGAGAGAGAGAGAGAGAGAGAGAGGTACTATTGTATATAAAAAAATGTGTTATGCGTAAGGATTTCTTAACAGAAACTCTCATCATACAATATTAACATGATATTTTCCCCTTCTAAACATGACATCTTTCCCTTACCCCCAGCCCGCAAGAGCTCCCACCGTTTTCCAAGTCTCCAGTCGGAAGCAACAAGCTTGATTGATAACTACAAACGCACTTACTTCAGCGACGGAACATTCGAAGAAGTGTATTACATCGATCCAAAAGACTCATAGGATGATATAAAAATGTGATAATGTCTTTTTCAACCATAGCATAGGCGTCTGGAATCTTCCACCCTCAACTTTGGTCTCTGTTATCGTATTATGTATTGTATTGTTTTTGTTGTTATTGTTGTTAGTATTTTACTTGTACGTTATTACCATCATAACCCCTTAAAATAAAAATAATAGTTATCCTTATCACAAATTAAGGCTTCTCTCTGTTAGCCCCAATCATTCTTACGTACTCTTTGGTTGGTTTTTATCTTCCCCAGGGTCCCGAAGAAACCTATACGGAGACAAGAGAATCAGTTTGGATTCGAAACTCGGATCACTTACTCGCCAATCCGAGACTTCTACTGACTGAACTAACCCCACCCTTTTGAATTATATACTATGTAAAAAGTTAATGGTAATCTCATATGTTTCACTAAGAGTCATATACAAATTAGACAGTGATTTGATTGAGTCATTTCCTTAGCGACCAACGCCAGCTTATATAAGCTTGTCAAATTAAAATGAGTTTGAGTTTATAAAATGCACTGTGATTGGAGTGAAAACTGATAAACAATTTAAAACAAAAAAGTTATCCTCACAACCTTTATAATTTGACTCATGGTCGGTATTTGTTTTGTAATAAAACAGAGTGTGTAAAACATTATAGCTGTATTGTATTTGTTGCAGAGGTAGATGGAATGTAAGATGATAGGTTTTATTGATTTTTGTTTTCGATCGACTTTTTGTAACAGTAAAATATTGCAGACAAATTGGTTGTATTGCTGTAAGTGTTATTCATCGATTGGCCTTGGGTGGTAGTAATATATTGGAGGGAAGTTGCTTGTGTTTATTTTCATATCTTTTTTTTCGGCCTATGATAGTGACAGATCGAATGTAATTAGATTGCATTGGTGTTATTATTCTCTTTATCTGCCTTTGATAGCGATAAAGTGATATTGTTTAGTGGTATTAAGTTTTGAAGTTTTCCCTTAGAAACATGAAAGGACAAAAGAAAATGAAACAAAGAGTCAATAACGCCAACTCTATGACGTAAAATCATGACGAATATTGTATGTTCTTCGTGTTTCTTTGGAATTCACAAGGGCAAGAAAATAATGTTCACAACAGATTGGAATCGAAAAAAATATTAACATATCTTAGAATCATAAAAGTTACTATTTACATCATTATAACACATCAAAAGAAATTCATGAGCAACAGCAACAATAAAAATATATTAACTGGACAATGGTCCACATAACACTACGTCTTGACACTAACTGGAGAATGACAAACACTTTGGAAACACAATGAGGAAATGATAAAGGCGTGTTGTAAATTGTCCACCCTAGATCGTTATGGGTTAGGGATCTATGCATCCTGTTGAACAAGAGATCTATGGTCTGGTACGTTTAAGCCCAATGCTTAAACAGTATTATTGTCCTGCATCGTTGCCAGGGATGGACACGAACCAGAAAGTGCCATCCAATTCTATCTTGGGCACGTTTTCCAGGTTGATCCCCGTCCATAAGCCTTTCAAGTAGTTGATTGATATTTTAATTACATATGTTAATATTCATTATCGATTACATGTAATTAATAAATTAAACAAAAAGCTAATAAAAGATTAATCAAATAATCAATAAATCACTGAATCAACAAATCAATCGAACAATTCAATAACCAATTAAATTTGTGATCAACTTTACCAAACGTATCTTTTCTTATTATCACCAAATTAACCTGTGCGTTCATCCTATAATAACAACCATACTTCGCGTTGAATAAAAGAGGTCAACCAGTTGAACGTGGATTGTATCCTTTGAAACAAAGGTTTCCAGCTTTAAATTTCATAGATTAAGTAGTGAAATCATTGACACACCATTACAGATACACACATCTCTAGATCGGAAGTTTTGTAAATAAATTGTATATTAATAAATTTAAATTGTATTTAAATTTTTTTTTATTTTTTTATATAATTATATACACTTTCAACACCATTAAACAAATTTAATTGCACATGCAAATGAGCAACAGTGGATGGACAATATTTAAAAGAGGGCCTTCTAAATATGGTTAATAACAAAATGAATTTAAAATCAATAGAAAGATTTTCGATTCAAGATAATCTGGAGACATGGATACGCTTATATGGAACAGCACCACCAAAATGTTACATGGATAAGCTTATAAGGAACAGCACCACCAAAATGTATGGATAACAGTTGATCACATCACAGTCTGTAGACTTTGGGCGATCACTATTCAAATACACAATAAATGTACTTAATATCAAAGTATGGCCGAGGAAGTCACATAACTATTGTTAGTCAAATTTCTTGACTTATACGATTCTATCAAAATAATAATTGATAAATGAAAGCGAATAAACGTTTAGTACTCTCGTGTCACGATTTGTTCAAGTTAAGAAAACAACCATAACGCAGTGATAAAAAAAGAGTTTCAATATTTTAAAACACAATATCTACAATTGCATTACAAAAAATCCAAGCATGCTTCAGAATCAAAGTCAAAGGGTTTGATGGTTCAACCCCCCCCCCACACACACACACACACACACTCCCTCCCTCCAACAGCATTCCTGACCCAACACTACCAAAACTGTGTATCCTATCACACTGTCTACATCAAAAACACCTGCCGCCCACAAAGAAACTTCTCAAACAACAAAATACATACACATTATTTCATTTTTTTTTATCACAGATAGCGAAAATAAAGCATTTGAAATCACAATAATAACATAAGTCAAATCGAACATTTTAAGGAAGAAATAAACATATGCCAACTAATAAGTTGAAGCAGCATTTTATATACATAATTTATAGCTTTAAGTTTGATAACCCTTAATAGATACACATCTATAAAAAAAACAAAATTAAAACCCCAATGTCTTTGTTCAAATCAGATATTAAGGTTCAATTATTATAAAATGATTGTATGGCTTAACAACTACTTTTCAAAAAGAGAAATAAAAAGGCCTTCATTAAAAGTACATAAAAAATAAAGATTTCAAAAAGTAAAACTAAAAATTCAGACAAAACGGGACTTAAGTAGTTACGCAAACAAATGTTACAAAATTAAAATTGCGCACCCAAAGTTAAGGTTTAAAAATTTATAGTTTCAATAGCCTTATTATTAAACTTCCAATATTTACGAAGTCAGATACGGAGTAGCTGATTTTGCCAGCAATGCCCATGAAATCGCACTTTTAAAAAGGTTTTTCCAAAATTCATTTTTTGAACCAATACAGATAAAATTGCAGTTTTGAAAACTTTAGTTTTATCTTTCAATTAAAAATGTCTATGCTCACCACTTACATGTACGCAATGTGACTTATTTGAGTCAAGAGCATACAGACGATATAGATGATCATTGCAATAACTAAATGCAAATACTATAAATAGCAAATATGCCAATGAAACAATCCATTAAAACGTACACTTTAAGCCGAATCAGTGAAAGAAATGCGCACAGAATTATGCATTGTTTTTTTGGCTTGCGTAAGATTTGCGGCTTTCATGTCAGGACCATTGGAAAACACTTCAAAATTTCAAAATTGAAATACATTTACAGTTAATACGCACGAAAATAAATAATATAACAAGCTCCGATTTCAACCTACCTTTACATTGATAATACTTTAACCTCAGGTTTTTTTAACAACCCCAGGTGAAAATGTCAAGAAGTAAGAAGTACGAGGTTTTCTCTACTGAGATATAAGGCACCGTTGCTGTTAAATTCCACCTCCTAAGTTACATTAATGTTGCAGCCTACACAGTTATTTTTTCGTAAAGGTTCGAATATTACATAGTAAGTAAATGTGCAACACACGTTGCCACCTACACAGTTCGCCAAGGTTCGAACATTACATAGTATGTCATAATTATGTTCTCCAACCCCTGCCTTTTCCAGCTCTTCTCTTCCTCCCCTCCTCTCTCTCTTTACATCCATCTCTCTCTCTAACTCTCTCTCTCTCTCTCTCTCTCTCTCTCTCTCTCTCTCTCTCTCTCTCTCTCTCTTTCTTTTCTCTTTCTCTCTCTCTCTCTCTCTCTCTCTCTCTCTCTCTCTCTCTCTCTCTCTTTCTCTATCCTCTTGCTTTCTGTACTCATTCTCTCTCTCTCTCTCTCTCTTCCTCTCCTCTCTCTCTCTTTCGCTTTCTTCTCTCTCTCTCTCTGTCGCCCCTCTCTCTCTCTTTCGCTTTCTCTATCCTCTATCTTTCTGTTACTCATCTCTCTCTCTATCTCTCTCTTTCTCTTTCTCTCTAAACACACACACACAAACACCATCGTTTTTTCTTCTCCATCTCTATCTCTATCGCCCTTTCCACGTCCTCCTTTCTCTTATCACTTTGTACTGTTGAATCTAGGAGAAGGTGTAGGAAGTGTTGAGGTGGAAGATCCCCGCCTGACGAAGACTTGAGGCTTGCTCTGTGGTACAGCAGGCGGGGTGGTCTGTGACATAGTCCGAGTCTTTACATTTTTCGTCAGGCTTGGGGTTCGAGATGGGGGTCTTGGCGGAACAGGAGGTGGTGGCGATGATAGTTCTCTCCCCTCGTTCTCGCTCTCCTCTACTAGAGACAAGTACATGTCCTTAATCGAAATCCGGTTCCTCTGCAAAATTGATACAGAACAGAAAGAATGAAAATAATAGTCTCCTTTTTTAAATATGATTTTTCACAAAACCTTAGGGAAAAGCAACCAATGTATGAAATACCCTGTTATTTTCATGTATTATTTTCTTTAAAGGCCTGTAGCTGATGCAGAAATATAAAAAGGTTATGTTTCTTTTCTGCATGAAACCACCCTCATTTTTTTACACTCTGAATCTACTTCAAGTCTAGCTATTTGAAAAAGCGATTTGGAAATTATTACAAATTCTTGCACTTTAAAATAAGCTAACTGTGAAATTTAATTTGCCTAAACAGCATTGGTCTGATTAATAATTAATTAAAATTTATAACTATACGCAAAAAAAAGATTAAAAAAGAAAAATAATCAAACGCATTCTCTAATAGTCAACAAAGGCAAACAAATTCTGATGTACCCACCCTCTGTAAAAAAACATACAACTAAACTTACTGCTATTTTAAACTTTTTATTCATTTCAAACGATAGGAGTAGTAAATTTTGATGGTTCACAACCGAGGGGGCAGCATGAATAAAATGAGAGCATAAAAAATTGCCCTTCTATTTTCTTCACTTGGTACACAAAAGTAGTATTATAATGCTAAAGTAAAAAAAAAAATAATTTGGAACAGTTTCTGTAAGGAAAGATTATGTTGATATATTTTGATTGATCACGCAGAAGTTATGTAATGCTGGATTGGTTTAGTCTTCGATATATATTCCACAAACTCTAGATATCGGATCTCTCTATACATAATTCATCACCATGAAACCTTACATTTCCAGAAAGAAGAGGATTTGCAAGGATATATATGTTACAAGACTGATAGATATGTGGCAATGCCAGTACATGATAAACATAAGGTGGGAAGAGAATGATATTACAGATTTGTTAAATCTTATTACCTTGAGTAAATTTAGTCAACTAAAATGCACCAAAAATTTCAGTTAATTGAAATAGAATGTTTTCACTTAAACAGCAGCTACAACCCTCTTTAAGACTCAGGGTGGGATTACAAGAGAGGATACAAGACAAAGGGAGAGACACACAGAGAGAGAAAGATAGAAAGATAGAGATTGTTATAGAGTGAAAGAGACAGAGAGAGATGGAGGGAGATAGAAAGTTTAGAGAAATAATATGTATGATGCAAATTTAGGACAGCATTCCCTAACGTCTTAATCTCTTAGAACAAACAATAAGTTACAGCCTACTCATCTGGAAAAAAAAACGTTTATGGTTTAATGAAAAAAAACCATCTCTTGTTTATCTAACCTAAAGTTTAAGGACACTCCCAGACCAGATTTTGTTCACGTCAAAGACAAAATCATAGTTGCAAACAATCAACAATTTCCTTCGAGACCATTGTGTGTCTTTTTTCTTCTTTATAGGGAAAAAAGCGTAGGTCTATCCCGGTTTGACGTCTCCTAGGTACCGCAGAAGGGTTCTATACAACCAATTTTTGCTTTTCTCGGTACTAAATCGTATTTTGTATCAGTTTAAATCAATAGAAAGTGTATTAGCCAATACAGTAACATTCATGGAAACAAAGTGCCAATAGATCTTTATTTTAACACAATGAAATATTATAAATTTAGGAGACAAATTAATGCAAAAAATCAACAAAAATTGAATAGACGACAAATATATGAGCCTCCGTGGAAACACCAACGAGATACAAAAGCTTTTTAAACGATGTTACTAGTTGTAATTTTTATCAAGAAGAAATACAAGAGCCGGGGAGATAGTTAGTTAGATAGCTGGTAAGAGTGGAACAGAATAGTTTTTTTTTTCGTAAGCAGAATTATGAGAGCCACAGAAACGCTTTAGACAAAGGTGAAACTCTTGGGTCACCATACTTTTGTTTTAAAGCAGGGATAAAGAGACGTAAAACAGCTTAGTATACAGCGCCCCTCATGGGTCACCATACTTTTTTTTAGCAGGCATCTAAAAGGCCAACACCGCGGAAACATAATTATTTGATGTACTTTGTATGACACTCATTATGTCCCATACTTTTTTTTTTAGCAGAGTTGCTTAAAGCTAAAGCAGCGGAAAAGCGCTGGGTATTAGCAAGACTTTAACACACATGAGTGACGATACTTTTATTAAAAAAAAAAAAGGATTTCAATTTTCTCGGGACATCTGCTATTTTTTTTTCTTATCATCTTAAGATAAGGAGCTAGACAACTTGTTTGTCCCTTTTCGTAAAAAATATGGGAAAAATTCCAATTCTAAAAGTTAAGGGAAGGAAAGAAGGCAAGTTTGGCTATGGCAGATGGTAAACCTTCTTCGAGAGCAAAGATTTTGTGTTCCTTCCCTCCCTTTCGTCCCTTTTTTATTTTGCCAATTGGTATATGCTGCTTAGTTTCATTCAGGCAATTGGTATTCGAAATTTAACAAACATTTTAATCAGTAGTTTTACAGGAGCTGTTATTCAAATTATACTCAATGAAGACTCCTTCAACTCTAATTTGTCAGTTTTATAATGGAATCAAATGAATTTAGATCTATATAAATAAGTCAACAATTAGACTTCCAATTACCAACACCTCTCTACATAATAGTTCCGGGAAGAACACAACGCGAAATAAAGAAGAAGAAGAAAAAGAAGAAAAAGAAGAAGAAGAAGAAGAAGAAGAAGAAGAAGAAGAAGAAGAAGAAGAAGAAGAAGAAGAAGAAGAAGATAGAAGAAGAAGAAGAAGAAGAAGTAGAAGAAAAAGAAGAAGAAGAAGAAGAAGAAGAAGAAGAAGGAGAAAAACAAGAAGAAGAAAAATGACAACAACAACAACAACAACAACAACAACAACAACAACAACAACAACAACAATACCAGCAACAACACAAAAGAGCAACGAATTAGGAAAAGGCGGCATGCAAAGAGACCTTACCTTTGCACTCTCACGTCTTCCAGGCTCTTTTGGAGACCTCAATGGCATTTGGTCAGGGTCGGTCTGAACAATGTGGAAATAGCGCAGATAGCGTTAAAGTAACTTAAACCCCACTCAGCCTGATGTTCATATAATTAGTACTCATACAAGTGACATGAATCATATCCCTTTTGGTTTTGATAATGGATTCGAATGCTTAGTAAAGAAAATTGCAATATCTTTTAAATTGTAACGTAAATTAAGTGCAACTTTCTCTCTCTCTCTCTCTCTCTCTCTCTCTCTCTGTCTCTCTCTCTCTCTCTCTCTCTCTCTCTCTCTCTCACCCCCTCTCTCTCCCCGCCCCCATCCCAGCGCGTAAAAATAATGACAACAAACAAAATAAAATAGAGAAAAGGTCCCCTCTCCGAAAACAAAAATAACCAACAGCAACAAAAATGTTTAAAAAACCCACACCTCGGTTTTTCGCTTCCTCTCATGACATGTGCGTAGAACGGAATATTTAGAATGCTACAGTGGAGTGTGTGAATGAGTTAGTTTCTTATTACAGAGGGTCATCATCAAAGCTATATTGTCGACGAGTACCAAGACTAACGTCAGACAATGTTACGTGCTGCCACACATTGAATGTGCTGGGAAACCACGACTCTTGTCACAACTGATCTCATCATAGTGACACCTATCCAATCAGTAGGGGGTGAAATCGCACAAATAAATTTGTACAATCGTGGGTTTTGACCCGGGGGCCTCCCGATTGGGAGACCAAAGCTCTACCACCTGAAGTGGAGAAGCGAGCTTTAAGTTACTTTGATATGTCTGGATACGCATGAATTTGATTAAATTTGAATATCTAATAAATGAGAGTATGCTTAGTTAAAATAACTGCGAATATCTCTTTATACGTTAGGGTAGTTAATTTTAAGATAACGACTTCGCCTATAGATACGAACAAGCTTGGTACAAAAACATGTAGAATGATAATGAACACACAGACTAATAAATAGGGATATATTAAACGCTAATTTAGTTGATAAAAAGGATGCTACCGGATTCACATAATATTTTGATACAGAAGATATTGCAGTTGATAATAGTGATATAGCATGGTTGAAAAAAAAAAATTTAAAATGATATTGCTAGAGTAAGGAATATATATAAAATGAAATTAATACCCAATATAAAAAGCAAGTGCTTAGTTTTTTTTTTTCGTCTTAGTTTCTCTAAGTCTCCTTCCCCACACCGCCCGCTGTTTACCCTGTCTACTTTTTATTTGTATTTTTTTTTATATTTCTCTTACATAGTTCAACTTCAATGTACAATTACTCGACTAACGACATTAATATATAAAACAACGCGTTAGTCACAATATTTAAATCCGTTGTATACTTTTCAAGTTTTAGAAGGGCTTGTAAGGATATGAAACAATTACTTATGTTTATAATGTTGTTGTATTCTTAGGTAAATGTGGCAACTAGTCTATTTCCCGGACGGGACCTACGACAAAGATCTAAAAATACCCTCGGCTATTCAGAGACAGGGCGGATATTTCGGGCTTTAAAAAGTTTCAACCCACTATTATACTTCCCCTACAACCCAACCAATAAAGAAGAAAACTGCCTGACCGGGATAAAAACTATCTATGATGAAAATAATACAGCTTTTTTCATTATTCAGATATCAATTTATTAAGGCATAATTTAAATCCTTTATCACACACAGCACAAACAGAATATTTAGCAAGCAATGGGATGGAGATAGAGCCTATATTTAAGCGCATCGAATGTAGGCAAACAAACAATAGGTACTGTACTATAGTTATTTTGGAATGGGTTAACAACGTTAAACTAAAAAGGAATAAAATGCAAGCACTTTGACACACAGAAACAGAGAGATTATTGCTGGCAATCTTAGAATGTTAGAGAGTGTGAAAAAGTAGTGGTTTCACGGGCAGGATTTTCCGTACATGGGTTAAGCACTGTGAGTTCTTTTTGTGAAATGTCTCACTAGAGGTATAGTCTCTGGTTATATTTATTGCAAGTTGATCACTTACGTATTCAAAGTCCTCCGACGAAAACGAGGCTTGACTGGTCAGGCTTACTGAGCTTTCTCGGCCGCTGTCCATGGACTGACAACTCATATTAGAATCTGGACAATACAAGTAGACATTATTTTTCCCAATACAATGCACGGCTAGAACAAAATGAGTATGCTTAATTAGCTTTTTCAAGGATTGGTATGGCTTGTTGGTTCCGAAACGTCCAATATTGGACTTGGATGTCTCGCGGACAGGTGTCGATACTACATTTGATTTTAATCGCTGCAACATAGACTCAGTGGTGATACCAGGATTTCTGTCTTAACCAGTCACATTATACTGACAAAATCAATTAGACATAGTAATCGGTTTGTGGTTTTTTTCTATTATAGGTAAAAATTATGCTTACAATTTTTTTTGAAGGCTGCAATAACCATACAATATTTTTTTCTCAACAAGTTATTCATGGTTAAGGAAAAATGATTGAATCTCAAAGCTTTGCGACATAACTTTAAAATGTTTAAAAATCGCCTCCATGCGTTTTTACGCCGTTATCAAAGAAGTAAGCTGCCTTTTTCATAGAACCACCTTTTAAGGATCAATTCAACAATTTTGTCTGTCATGACTTGTTCCTGTTTTTCTATAATTCTTTAAAGTTTTTGTTAAAAATGTTTTACACAATACCTTTCGAAACAATTTTTATCTAAGACATACAAACTTGTAAAACAGCAGGACTGTTAGTCCAAGTTGTTAGGACTCCATGATTTTTCTTAGCCATCGACCCTAACATAAAGGGGTAAAAAAAGATTGGGCTGACATTGTTGATAATACAGAAGTCAAGAGTGAGTTAGTTGAGTTGGTTTAACGTCCAACGCGCGCACTATATAGACTAGATTTTGGCTGGGTCCTTAAGACTGTCACACACGAGAAAGGGCGGAGATACCATGAATCCTATCTCAACCAGAAGGGGGCGAAATCGCCATACTCGAACCACCTCTTGCCTATGTTCTACGCCAGGGCTACTATAATTATAGAGGTCAACGTTTAATGTCCATTTAAAGAAAACTTAACTCACTTGTACTGTCGCCTCTTCCAGCTCCTGTCATTCTTTTGCTGGATAAATTGTTCTGCCTCTTCAATATCGGATCCTGAGAAACCAAATAAAAGATTCGTATTTTAAAATAATATAAAACTAAACATCAATAAATGAACAGCCAGAAACACACACTGCCTAGTTGTAAAAGGATAACATGTACCTATTTAGGACAAGCACGTTTCTTACATTTTTAAAATTGTAAGTGATTTAGGAACCTAATGGTGCATGTTAACATTATCAATCTTTGATTCCTATAAATGTTTTCAAGTTATATAGCCGTTGTAACAATGCCAGTGAGCTTTATTAAAATAACCAACCGCCATCTAAAATAGTGTGAGATAAATAT
>RQTK01000793.1:217354-227375 GCA_003991915.1 Elysia chlorotica | reverse complement strand
CGTTCTCTCTCTCTCTCGTTCTCTCTCTCGTTCTCTCTCTCTCTCGTTCTCTCTCTCTCGTTCTCTCTCTCTCGTTCTCTCTCTCTCTCTCTCTCTCTCTCTCTCTCTCTCTCGCTCTCTGAAATGCGGATTTATAATGATTTTTTTTTTACAATAGATCTATCCTAAAACGATTTCCCTGGTCTCTCCAGGACTGTGATTTTAGTGTACTTTGTAGCCAGTGGACCAATACCGTCACCTGCGATGGTTAATCAGCAGCTATAGTCGTTAGTCGTTTTGTAAAATGTATGCATTTAAAAAAACGTTTGTCGTTGAATTTCGATGTTATCGTCAGTGACGAACACCAGTAACAGAGAAATAAAACAGTCACTGTTGATGCATGTAAGAGTCACTCACTGAAAATCTCTCATTTAATGAACTAAAAAAACGATTGAAACGAAAAATTCAACTGAACAAAAAACATGAAAACAACTTCGCTTTACTTTTGTTTGACTTTATTTTTCATAGCATTTTCAACGTCAATGAACATATAATATGTGAAGTGATTAAAAAACAAAAACAAAACAAAACAACAAAAACAGCAGCAACAACAATAACAACAACAACAACATCAACAACATGAACAAAAAAACAGGCATAATTATTCAATATTGTTTGAAACAAAAAGCGTCCAAAGGTAACTGAACATGTACAGGTTTAAGCATAAAATTTATCAATACGAGGGTTTGAGTGAATGTGAAGGTATGAATGATAACAATTTCGGTACACACCATGAGCTAATAGTGAGAAGATACGAGTGCATGCGAAGAGACAAATGGTTGTAAATTATGAAGCAATGCTCTGATATCTAACTATTTGACCAGCATTATTAAACCTTCGCCTTTATTTGGCTTGATAACAATTTCGGTACACACCATGAGCTAATAAAGCTATATATTTACTTTCCATAACTTACATTGTTGACTTAAAAAATACACCATTGCAAGTGAATACAAATGTGTAAAGTTATCAAGAAAAAAAAAATAGAAAAAAAAATTGGACAGCATTTTCGATCTTCCAAAACCTTTCAAGCTAGACTATATTATAATATTGAAATTTTTACATTACTTTCGGGCAAACTTTCACCCTCTTTTGAAATGGAGATCATGTTACTCATGAATTTGAAGTTCAAAACTTGAATCTTTGAATCCTCACAATTTAAAAACACCAAAATTAAAACAAAATGGTTATTTGTTCCGGGCACTAAAAAAAAAAAAAAATCAATGCAAAATAACGTAATAATTTTAATGTTATTTTTCACGTTTTATTATTATTAATAGGTATTTTGATTCTGAGAGCGTATTCTTTTTCTTTAAAACAAAAGAAAAAGAAAGGTAATACTTTAACTATGAAGAAACTCAACGTTTCTTTAGGGACTAGAATTACCATAATTGAGACCTTGCCATGTCGGTGCTGATAGTGAAAACGAAGACGATACTGACTCTGCACCGGCGTTCAACCATAGCTCTATTCTATACTTATGGAGCCAATAAGCGATCAGAAAACTCACGCCTAAGGTCATAATTATGTTATTTGTTATAGTCGAGTCAATTGCAAAGTCTGTAAAAATCCCAATCTAACCACAACATGTATAATAGGAGTATCGGAAAGGTATAGGCGGAAAACTGTGAATGTTGATGTTGTTGAGTTGGTTCACCGTCCAACATCAGCACTATAAAGGCTATATTGTGGACAGGCCCCAAGACTGACATCTGACAATTTTACATGCTGCCATACATGAGGAGAACTGTGAAACTTGATAGCACAAATTAATACTATGGGCAGTAAGTACAAAGCTGCCTTAGGCTGCCTAAGGGTATTTGTTTTACTGCCAAAAACTACCCTTAGTCCAGGGACTAAGTATATAGCACAGCTGTTTTTACTAGGACTGGGTAACGCACGATAGTGGTGACTAGTAGAGTTTTAGAGGGCGGAATTATAGTTGGACTTTGACAAGATGTTGCCTGCTAAGTTAGAAAAGTAAAGTACGTGTTATTAAACCTTTGAAGTTTTATTTTTACTTTCACAATGTTGTAAGTACCAGGTCTGTGTTGGGACCCATCTGAGATATACTCTCGTTTTTCACGTTGGAGCTTAAGGTACAATGTGGGGGAAACCAACCAATCAGCATTGTATGTTCGCATAGCTAAAATTATGGATGTTAAGATGCATCTTAATGTAGTTCATCAATGTTATGTTTGCATATTAATGTAGCTCATCAATGCTATGGTAAGTTTTACTGTTTTTTTCCGTACTGGCCGTAAAAGCCACCGAGAAAGCATTGTTATGAATTTGAAGCATGGCTAACACACTGAAAGGCCACAACCAGGCTAACGCTAGTGCCTGGGGTGGGGCTGTGGCTGGACTGGGGCTGTGGCTGGGGTGGGGCTGTGGCTGGACTGGGGGTGTGGCTGGGGTGGGGCTGTGGCTGGACTGGGGGGTTCTTTATAAAAACCCTCTAGTATTTATTAGCGCAGTCAGACCGAGGCTAAAAATAAAAATCGCAACCGATGTTACAGCAACAAAAGGACGGAAGCTATAAATTAGCAAACCAACCAACCAACCAAGATGAGAGTGTATGCTTAAAAATGGCGCCGTGTCCCCCCCAAAGGCAAGTCTTGTATGAAGCATGACCCAGTCAGCTTTATGATTTATAGCTTTTATCATTTTAATGCAATCGGGAAATTTAATATGATAATGAATGCATGGAACCAGATTACATCGCGACATTGCGATAATAATGTCTCTCTCTCTCTCTCTCTCTCTCTCTCTCTCTCTGTCTCTATCTCTGTCTCTCACTGGTGTTATTGGTATTGTAAAATAGTGGGACTTCTAAGAAAGGATTAAGAAACCAACCAATCAGCATTGTATGTTCGGATAGCTAAAATTATGAATGTTAAGATGCATATTAATGTAGTTCATCAATGTTATGTTAAATTTTACTGTTTTTTCCGTACTGGCCGTTAAAGCCACTGAGAAAGCATTGTTATGAATTTGAAGCATGACTAACACACTGAAAGGCCACAACCAGGCTAACGCTAGTGCCTGGGGTGGGGCTGTGGCTGGACTGGGGGGTTCTTTATAAAAACCCTCTAGTATTTATTAGCGCAGTCAGACCGAGGCTAAAAATAAAAATCGCAACCGATGTTACAGCAACAAAAGGACGGAAGCTATAAATTAGCAAACCAACCAACCAACCAAGATGAGAGTGTATGCTTAAAAATGCTCCGTGTCCCCCCAAAGGCAAGTCTTGTATGAAGCATGGCCCAGTTGGCTTTATTACTTATAGTTTTTATCATTTTAATGCAATCGGGCAATTTAATATGACAATGAATGCATGGAACCAGATTACATTGCGATATTGTGGTAATAGTATCTCTCTCTCTCTCTCTCTCTCTCTCTCTCTCTCTCTCTCTGTCTCTCTCTCTCTGTCTCTCTCTGCATGTCTGTCTCTCTCTCTCTCTCTCTCTGTCTCTCTCTCTCTCTGTCTGTCTCTCTCTCTGTCTGTCTGTCTGTCTGTCTCTCTCTCTCTCTCTCTCTCTCTCTCTCTCTCTCTCTCTCTCTCTCCCTCTCTCACACACACACAGGCCCTACATCCCTTTAGTCGCAGTTTAAGGATGGATCACGCAGCTGCTTGTGAATAGTATGAAGTTCCTTGATCGTGTATTCGTGTCCAGTGATGTTGGTGCGAAAATTGCATCCCGTAGGAGTCCGTTTGTAGATCGCAAACCTGTCGTCTCCTACGAGGACAACATTAGCCCTTTTAGCACACAGCCCCGTGACGAAAACATCCTCCATCGATAAAAACGGAATCCTCATAGAGGCGAGGTAAAGCTGCTGCACAGCCGATCCCGACATAGAGTAGGCTGTCCCGGAAAGGTATCTGGGAAAGAGTTTGCCTCTATACATCCGTCTGGGTGTATACCATTTACTCGTCTTTTTTCTAATCACGGCTGCTCCCACAAACTCCAGCCCGTATGCAAAAGGAGGTGAATTGTTGTCAGTAAGGTTTTTCAGGTCAGAAAACACTTTAGTTTGGTTCCGTAGCTGTATCAACAGGTAGGGTACATTGAGGTACACATCATCGTCGACTTTGACCACGTACCTCGCCGTTGGGCATTGTAACGCTACAAATCTGAGAATGGAGACTGACTTCAGAGTGAGGTTTTCGTATGTGTCTATGAAATCTGCCTGGTAAATATCCCCGTGCACCTTCGCCTCCTGGTTTATTCTTTCCTGCTCATCTTTGGCAGACAATAGTGAGGAGGAGCCTATGAAGAAGACAAGAAGGATGTCGCCTGTGGCCCGAGCTGTGTCATTGTTCCCTGTGCTGGTGCTGATCTTCAAGTCAATCCCAGGCGCCGCCCCGCTCTGGCCGTAAGAGCCCCAGGTGTGTCGGATGGCGTTCCTCCTGGCCCAAGCGTCGCGCTTTACGGACACGCAGATCACCAGTTCTACGTCACGTCCGGCACACGTGACCCCAGGAAATATGACGTCATGGAAGAAATCTCTGTTCATAAATTTTCCAATCATGGAAGTCAGAGGCACAGTTCTGGCCTTTTCTGTAGTAGAGGGGCGGTCCTTAGTAGCAGGGCGGTAATCAGTGTCTGCGCCCGATGCGTTCCCGACATCGATCCGCGCTGTGGAAGATACCGTGAGCACAGTCAGGAGCTGCCTCAGGGAGCTGTGCGGTCTGTGGCTGAGCAACACGACGTGATAGCCAGCGATGCAGCATGCCACACAGAGGAAAAGCCCCATGCACACGCGGACCGGCAACAGATTTTTAATGGGCCGCCACCAGTAAAGTCTGAGGAATCAATAACTTGGATGAATCAGACAGAGAAACTCATAAAGGCGGTTCAGTATGTATAAGGTTAACACATTTGAAATCTATAGTTTTTTAGTATAGTTTCTTAAAATAAATTCAACATTTTATTTCCCCCTCTTTAACATATATTTTTTCATCCTGCATAGCACAAGCTTTTTACAAAGTGCGTAAAGAAGATGTGGCCAAACGATGGGGATTAAAGCTATAAAAGCAACTGGCTATGATTAAATCATCTACCGTGATGCAAAAGATACCGTGTGGGTTACACGTCTCTGTAATGTGTCGCTATATATAAGCCCTTTCTCTCCTAATCCTCACAAGAAAGCAAGGTTCTCTCCTAGCCTAAGGTCTACTACACATTAGGTTTACAAAGAAGACGGCATACCAGACAGGAAACCTTGAACTCAGCATATCAACCACACAATCAGTATGGAGAAAGAACAAAAACAAGGTAGCTTGAGTGGGTATCGAACCGACAGTTTTTACATTCTATGTCCTTGGATCGCCTCGCCCCCTTCTCTGTCACCCATTTAAGTTAGTAATTTACCGCGTTCATACCGAACGATCGCTCGTCCGGGTGATAAAGTGCACCAAAAAACTTATATTTTCTTTTTAAGCGTTCACACCACGCTCCCGATAACGACCGAGTAACTTTTTCTCGGCAGGACGTTTTTTCAGCTTTAGCGCAGAACTAAAATTTCACCGAGTTTTGCACAAATACTCTCCTAACATTCTACGTTCTCTACAAATGGGATAAACCCAATATCTTCGTCTAGCTTTTTGTGTTCTTCGTATCAACCACAATGAAAGAAGCAGCTTCACATTGGTGTACAGCTTGGTGTGAACGCACTAGCTCGGACGAGGGAACTCGTCTAATATCGCTTGGACGAGCGATTTTCTGTGTGAACGCGGCATTATCCTCTTCATAGAAATAGGGAAGTTAAAGGTTTTGAAAAATTGAAAAGAATGCTGTGTGCTCAGATGCACGTTGTCGTCGTTGGGGACCTAAATTGCTGTGTGGCTGTCCCAAACGCCAACCAGTCTATTTACAAGACACTATAGATCTAATATCATATCATATCATATCATGGCATATTAGGCTTGATAGCCTTTAGCCTGCTCTATGCATTTATATTATGGTGAGGGTTGTAGTAGTACCCACACCAATAATAATTGGTATGGAACGTACTCAAAGTTTGAAGTGATTCGGAGCCCTCAATTAACCGAACTTACGCATTCAAGAAACTGTCTTTAATTCAATGTGTTGAATTTATTGTAATATTTGGGTTAGAAGACCAAGACGCATTCAGCTATGGTTTTGCTTACTTTTAAAGATTCTGATTTTTCTTCTACAACTCCGTGTAACTGCATTGATTAATTCATTCACTCATCAAGTACCGGGTCGAGACATGGGTGATCATGACACGCCACTCATCTCTTTGTTCAGACAACTTTAAACAGTCGAAATCTCAGACAGACAGACAGACAGACAGACAGATCCGCTCTCTCTCTCTTCCTCGCTCTATAGAGAAAACATATTCCCTGTTCTCCTCTGGAATAGGAACTGGCTCGAATGGTAGAGAGTCGCTCTCCAGATTGGAAAGTCTGCTGTTCGAATCCCACGATCGGCAAATTAATTTGTTCAATTTCGGCCACTGTAACTGGTTGAGTCGGTATCAGTATAATGTGATCGGCTGAGATGGGAGTCATGGTATCCCCGCCCTGTCTCGCTTGTGGCAGCACATAAATTGTCAGACTTCAGTCGTGGGGGGGGGGGGGGGGGGAGNCGAGATAAAACATTTATGCGANGNTTCAGGTGGGGGAGGGGGGGGGGGGGGCAGTCCAGAATATAACCTATATAGTGTTGACGTTGAACATTAAACCAATTCAACTGAACTCTCCTATGCTAAACAATTTACACTGAGGGTTACCAGGCAAACCAATAATATAATAATTATTACGTTCCTTCAAACACTGGGGTCGGTGATCCGGTATAATTATGGCTCCAATTACAGGAAAACTTCTGGGATAACATTAAACAAAGAACTAATACAACCTAACAAAGAAGGCAGGGTAGCTTGATCTGCTTTCTGCATAAAGGACAACGGTTATTTAACGGTCGTACGACAAAATATAACAATGAATTTCTTTATGAAAAAAAGATCCTGAATTACGTTGCACATAACAGCGAAAAAAAAAAGTTTTATAAGTCCTACAGAGTAAAAAATAAATAAAGAAAGAAACAATGAGAGAATGAGTTTTAAAAAAATCAATAGAGATAGATAGATAGAGAGAGAGAGAGAGAGAGAGAGAGAGAGAGAGAGAGAGAGAGAGAGAGAGAGAGAGAGAGAGAGAGAGAGAGAAAGAAAAGAGGTAGAGACAGAGATGCCAGTGAACCGAGAACGGCTGAACGGCTGAACGGCTGAAATAAAAGTCCGTGTGTTCCCGCTCTGTTTGGTGAGGTAGCCGGGGTAAAATTATCAGACGTCAACCTTAAAGTACATTACAGCTTTTATTCCTACAAAGAATGAGACGAAAGCATAGGCAAGCGTTGAAATGTGAAGAAAATTTTGTATTAATTTGGTTTTCCGTATCACCATCGCAATGGATTTCTTACAGAAAATTTGCGCTTAAGCCATAAAGTGTGTTAGAGATCTGAGGCGTTGTCTTTTCTTTCACGCCTGAGTATCTAAATCATAAATTTTGCACGGTTGGTTTGTTGAGAAGCAACACCTTACTGCGTGCATAACAGTTCTGCACTTTGGTCTAGGTCATTGTATTTTTTAATTATTAAATTTATGTTGATTGCACTTCAATTACGCAAAAAATGCAAAGAAGAAAAAAAACACCCACCTAGTTTCGTGCTCTGGGCACTGCTCAATTAAGAACAACATTGTGCGTCTGTGTGTGTGTGTGTGTGTGTGTTTTCTGTTACTTTGTTCGTAGAATATGAAGCTCAATCATGTGTTACTATACCAACCCTTGAGAAAGCTACTATACCATAAAATGGGGTAGAGGGGGTTGGGGGTTGGGTTGGTTTAAAGTCCAACACCAGCACTATAATAATAAGCTGTATTCTGGACGGACCCCAAGACTGACGTCTGACAATTTGATGTGCTGCCACACACGAGACAGGGCGGGGATACCATGACTACTGTCTCAGTCTGTCAGATTAAACTGACACCGACCCAACCAGAAGCGAGCGAAATCGCCAGGGCTCGAACCACGGACCTTTTGGGTCGGAACCCGATGTTCTATCCCAAGGCCACCGCATCCCAAATGGAAGGGTCAATAAAGACCCCATAATCTTATTACAATTGGGCCTTTCGTTTTCGGTTATGTCAACGCTCTGCCAAAGTGGAGGTGGTACAATTTAAAAAAAAATCTCTCTCTCTATCTATCTATTTATCTATCTATCTATCTATCTATCTATCTATCTATCTATCTATCTATCTATCTATCTATCTATCTATCTATCTATCTATCTATCTATCTATCTATCTATCTATCTATCTATCTATTTATCTATCTACATATATAATTATAATTTATATAATAAAATTAATTGCCTGTCGCGACTAGTAGTAGTAGTAGTAGTAGTAGTAGTAGTAGTAGTAGTAGTAGTAGTAGTAGTAGTAGTAGTAGTAGTAGTAGTAGTAGTAGTAGTAGTAGTAGTAGTAGTAGTAGTAGTAGTAGTAGTAGTAGTAGTAGTAGTAGTAGTAGTAGTAGTGAAAGCCAATGGCAGAGTGGTTAAGCACACTGGTCTTCGCCTTGGCAAGGCGATGGGTGCCGAGTAGAAGGTGCGAGTTCAATCGCCGTCCATGTCATCAGTCTAAAAATGTGTCTTTGTCTACTTGTCTTATCTGTTGGTCTCAAGCTAGACCTAGGTTTGTGGCTGTCCCTTCTAGCCTAGTAGTAGTAGTAGTAGTAGTAGTAGTAGTAGTAGTAGTAGTAGTAGTAGTAGCAGCAGCCGCAGCAGCAGTAGTAGTAGTAGTAGTAGTAGTAGTAGTAGTAGTAGTAGTAGTAGTAGTAGTAGTAGTAGTAGTAGTAGTAGTAGTAGTAGTAGTAGTAGTACATGTAGTGGTAGTGGTAGACACACACTATACTTTTACTAAATATGTTTCATCTACACATATTGATTTTACATGGAAAAGATAAAAATAGATATATAAAAAAGTGAAGCAGAATAATAGACCATGAAGATAAAATATCTAAATGTGAAATAAAAGTAACAATAGTGATGAGGAACTTAGTTCTTACATTGACTCTGTGCAGAATTTCCATCCTTCCATTTCTTTCACTACAGAAATCTCTTCAAGTTCGGCGAACCTTCTGGATGTTAAAATTTCTATTAGGGATAACAGATTACTCCCATGTGCCTACTACAAACCCGCTGACAATCATTCTTATTAAACCTACAGATTACTTTGTGTCGAGTAACACCTTAAAATTGTTACATAACATTAACAGAAAAAAAACACTAGCCACGTTTATAACCATCCTTTTTCCTGAAACTAAATATTAATGCTCTGTCTCCCCTACGTTTCCTCGTCGACTGGTCGAGGTTTTTTTCTTCCTCTCCAGGAATCGTGTGCGATTGGGGATTGTAAACAATTTTTGCGCGTTTGGTGCGCACTGTGCACCGTGCACCACCGTGATTTTCTATACATTCTCCCTGCCCCCATTAATGTGGTTTTCTGCCGCCCGCTGCTGAAACGTGCAACACTTGACGCTTCACATAACGGTCCCGAATTTACATAATCACGTTCCACACCCGTAATTCACGTATTTTCTATGATCGCTCATTGGCTGCTTAAATCGAGGATAGAGATATGATTGGACATCCTGAAGATTCTTACATCTATCATCTTCGCTTTTGTCAAGGGCGACAATAATTGCATGGCCTCTATAAATTTAAAACTGAGATCGCCCAATGTACTATATGGGAATCGCCCAGGTAGAACCGTTGCAAACACTTACACACACATACACACGCACACACACACACACCCTGGAATATAAAAGAGGTGTTACTATAATATTGTTAAATATTGTAAAAAAATGTATACATATATAATGTATGTATGTATGTATGTATGTATGTATGTATGTATGTATGTATGTATGTATGTATGTATGTATGTATGTATGTAT
>RQTK01000793.1:182266-202681 GCA_003991915.1 Elysia chlorotica | reverse complement strand
AGAGAGAGAGAGAGAGAGAGAGAGAGAGAGAGAGAGAGAGAGAGAGAGCACTCAAGTAGATATGAAGAGAGAATAATTCGGCCATGTTTTGTAATTTTAACGTTTTTTGGGTTGAAGAGTTCTGGGACGAATCCGATTAGAAAAGTGAATTCACCCACGCGTGACGGGTCGTAGTTAGGTCAAGCTAGCCTAGTTCATCAAGCAAGAGCAGTAAGTTTGATCAGTTCACTTTGAGCAAGGGCTGTAAGTTGGCCTACAGCGTTGCGGTCAAATAATTATCTAAACAAGGACTGTCACGCTTTACTTACGGCACCTAGCATAGTCTTCAAAAGAGAGCACAAAGCGCGCGGGTTAACAATTAACAACAACAACAACAACAACAACAATAAAAAAAATAAGGTTGTTAAAATGGAGGCCCAACTTTTATGGTGATGAAAAAGTTGGCTTGATATTTATATATATGTGTATGTATATATATAAAGATGTAAATTAAGTTTTGTCAAAGACATTTTTATTAATAGAATATATCAACGAAATATAAATTTAACTTTAAAATTGTAAGATGAAAGCATAAGGTTGTTATGTATACCGGTAAGGTTTAAGCTTAGTAAAATTATAATTATCTGATAAAAGAAATATGTGTATAAAGTGTGTATTGGAGTAGTTATAAATAAAATGAACAATTATTTAATTAAAAAACTAAAACTAATTGCGTTCTATGTCTTTAAGTAGGTGTTTAAAAAAGATAATACTTCAGTTTCTGTTTAAAAAATTTTTCATCTTCAAGATTGCATATATTATTGGTATTCCAAATGTTTGGACCTATTTAAGAAAATGAACTTTTCCCAAACATTTTATATTTCTTACGGGGGACAACAAGAACTTTTGTGTCTGCTAAGTGATCTATTTGGCACATAAACAGTGAGTGCTTCACTGAGATACTCAGTGAAATTTGCTTACTTTTTCACACGTCAAGCTTTTGAAAAGAGCATTGAAATAATAAATTTCGGGGATTACAAACGACAGAATAAGTTGTTTTTTTTTTTGCATCTTTATCAATGAGTGATCTGATGTGGCTAATTTTCCTCAGCTCGAGAAAAAATACTTTTCTTATAATATAAGAAACAGCTTTATCTATAGTTAAATTTGTATCTAAAATGACACCTAATTTTTTTACTTCAGATGATATAGAAAGGTCTTCACCATTGATAAACACATGTTTACAATTAATTTGCTTACGTCGGGATGGTGTTCCAACACGCATCACCTCAGTTTTATCACGATTTATCTTCAGTTTATTTGCACTCATCCATTCCTTAACTGATGTTACACATTGATTCAGGTCAGATAATAAAACATCAACTTCTGAGGGCAAGACGGACTTATACAATTGTATAATTGTGTATAGCTGATAACAAAAAGATTGCCCCGATACTAGATTTGTGAGGGACTGGGAATCATAATGAAAAAAGAACTTGTCCGAGAACGGAAACTTTAGGAACATAAAATTTCATAGTCTTAGGACTGGATTTTTTAGTACCGATATAAACTTGTTGCTGCTGATCTGACAAATAGGATCTAAACCATTTTAAAACTGTACCACGTATACCGAATGATGTTGACAAACGTTTTAAAAGAATTGTGTGATCAATCATGTCAAATGCTGCAGATAAGTCGAGCAATGCAAGCACTGACACTTTCCCTTCATCACTAGCTAATAAAAGGTCTGAAGTTACCCTAAGTAACTGTCTCGGTACTATGTTTACTTTTGTAAGCTGACTGAAAAGGTTCTTTTAAATTGTTCTTGGTTAAATGCTCATCTATTATTGTCTTAACACAACTTTTTCTAAGAGCTTTGAGAAAAACGGTAGATTCGATACAGGTCTGAGTTTTTCAATACATTCCGATCTAAGGTGTTTTTCTTTAACATTGGTTTTACATTTGCTTGTTTAAAAATACATGGAACATTACCAAAAGTCAGAGATTTATTTATTATACTAGGAATACTGGGCAACAAAATATCTATGCATTCAAAGAAAAGCTCCACCGACAAAGGATCTAATTGACTAAATTTCTTTGATGATTCAAGAATAATTTTTTAACTTCATTTTCACTAAATGTTCTGAATATTGAAATAAGCTGGTTACAAAATTTTCTGAAAAAGTCGGTTCTTCTGTGGATACATCAATGCAATCGTTTCAAGGAAGCATGTATTAAAATATTCCGGCATTTTGTTCACATGAATATTGGAAGGAAACATTGGAGTATTATCTTTCTCAGTAAATCATTACAAGTTTGCAACAATTCTTTACACGATCCATTCCTTTGTATCCTATTTTTATTATACAGACTCTGTTCCCGTTTCAAAATCTTAACAGATGTAATTTCATCGCCAATCTCAGATATGAACAATTCCTTGCCCATATCTGCACAGCAAAAGGAATGACATAGAGTGGTTTTCTAAAACTTATCTAGCGTAGATTTTTAGTTGATACGTTTTTTTAAAAGTCATTACACCATTAAAAACTATCTATTGTTTCAAAGTAAAGATGAGAAAAACTTGACTATCTTATTGTGATAGGTCCTATTTTCATTTTCTGTCATAGTGTCGTTGTGATCAGTCCTATATTCATTTCTTTGTCAGTACAGTGTCATTGTGATCAGTCCTATATTCATTTCTTTGTCAGAGCAGTGTCATTGTGATCAGTGATATATTCATTTCTTTGTCAGTACAGTGGCATTGTGATCAGTCATTCATTTCTTTGTCAGCACAGTGTCCTTGTGATCAGTCCTATATTCATTTCTTTGTCAGTACAGTGTCATTGTGATCAGTCATTCATTTCTTTGTCAGTGCAGTGTCATTGTGATCAGTCATTCATTTCTTTGTCAGTGCAGTGTCCTTGTGATCAGTCCAATATTCATTTCTTTTTCAGCACAGTGTCATTGTGATCAGTCATTCATTTCTTTGTCAGTGCAGCGTCATTGTGATCAGTCATTCATTTCTTTGTCAGTACAGTGTCCTTGTGATCAGTCCTATATTCATTTCTTTGTCAGCACAGTGTCATTGTGATCAGTCATTCATTTCTTTGTCAGCGCAGTGTCATTGTGATCAGTCATTCATTTCTTTGTCAGTACAGTGTCATTGTGATCAGTGATATATTCATTTCTTTGTCAGTACAGTGTCATTGTGATCAGTCCTGTATTGTTGTTGTTGTTGTTGTTGTTGTTGTTGTTGTTGTTGTTGTTGTTGTTGTTGTTGTTGTTGTTATGGGGCTTAAGCCCTTCGGTCCAAGGCCATGTTGTGAAAGGTGCATGTTTCTTCAGCTGTTGAGAGGTTGTGTCGAGATTGTTATGGATGTTTGGTCTCAGGGGGGAGGAGGGAGGTTCTTAAGTCGTCCAGCTGAGGGCATAAGAAAATGTGATACTCCACCGATTCATACATAGCGGGCACTTTGGGGGAAGTTGAGGCTGTACCCTGTTAGGATGGAGGTTCAGTTGTATGTATCTAGTTCCAAGTCGGAATATTGTGGATAGATCTTTTCTGGATATGAAGTTGATATTATCACTTGATTTCGATGCGTTCATGTGTGAGAACTGTAACTGTAAATGAATATTCTATTTACCTTCTCTGTAGAGTCGCCCAACTCGTGCTGCACGATGTAACGAGGGGCGCGGTGGCCCAGGGGTAGAATATCGGCTTCCGACGCAAAAGGTCCCGAGTTCGAATCCTGACTGTTGCGTTCCCTACGGTTGGGTCGGTGTAAGTATAATGTGACCGGCTGAGACAGGAGTCATGGTATCTCCGCCCTGTCTCGTGTGTGGCAGCACATAAAATTGTCAGACGTCCGTCTTGGGGCCCGTCCACAATAAAGCCTATATAATGCTGCTGTTGGACTTTAAACCAACCCAACCCCCCCCCCCCCAAGCACGATGTAACTGACGCTGCCCCTCAACCCCGTGCCTAAGAGCTGCTTGTGAGCTTCCTGTGACCTGCTGTTGAGACGCTGCCCAATACGTCGCTGTCAGCCTGCCGTGCCTTCAACGTCCGTGGTCAGCCTGTCTACCCTGTCATTGATCATCAGCAGCTCTACCATGCTCTCACCCCTACTTGAGAACATCATCGTCGGATTGTCATCTTTGGGCTATCGTCGTTGGGCCGTCATCGTTGGATCGTCCGCCCCTCGTTCCTATATTATAAGTGATCTTCTAGTACTCGATCTGTCGTAACTACACAATCTAGCCTTAAGTCTTAGTGTAGTTTTTATGGTCCCTTTAGTTGCATTTTCAATAGACTTATGTGCTAAGTATTTTTCCACAGATTAATTATTCGCACTTCAGATCCTTTGCTGGTATATCTTTGTGTATTATATGTTTATACTGATTCCTATTAATTTGATATTTATTAAAGTTTGAACTGCCACCTCCCGTTGGTTGTTTTATATTTTCTCCGTGGTCTGTCTCGTTTCATGTTTGACATAACAATCATAATCATCATCATCATCATCATCATCATCATCATCATCATCATCATCATCATCATCATCATCATCATCATCATCATCATCATCATCATCATCATCATCATCATCATCATCATCATCATCATCATCATCGTCATCATCGTCATTATCATCATTATGATTATTATGATCATAATTATCAAATTTATTCGTCAACATTTGCTTTATCAGACGAAATAAAAAACAAAAGCAAAAACTCAGCAAAAGCTAACACGATTCTTTAACAATGTAAATGACGATGCTACTGTCAAGCGCTCGGGTTTCTCCTCCCTCCCACTCTTTTCAAATTCTTGATGACGGCAACAGAAGTCACACAATGTTCAAGTAAGCAAATGACTAAATTCAAGAACGAAAAAACCCAACAAAATTCTTTACACGTAAAAAACTGTGGTTAGGAATGAAATGTACATTACATACATGCACACTAATATTTTCAATCCCCTTTGTAAAGAATTTGCGTGGTATCCATTAAAAAAGCCGACAAGACAAAAGAAGCTGTACAAATGCGTAGACTATACCACGCTGTTGACGTTTCGCGATTTCAGAGGTCTCGCTCCAGACTATATAAAACATCTCCACTTTCTCCAGCAACTAACTCACGACCTGACCAGTAGTAGTGCAGTGGGAGTCTCACGTGACCAGCGACAGAAAGACACCAGCAGCCTGCTCGTTCTAAGACGTCTTGTGCGATTACATTTGAGAGAAAAAACAGTTTGGGTAAATTGTAAGTTCAAAGTATCAGTACCATGTACATGTTGCTTTTTTTGTTTTTGTTTTTTTTTATAAATTAAATTTACTATGACTTCCTGTGCGATTAGATTTGAGAGAAATAACGGTTTAGGTAAATCGTGAGTTCAAATTATTAATACTTTTTTTAATTGATCAACGCCATATAAATGTTGCTTTTTGTATAAATCATATTAATTTATCATGATTATTGCCGCTATGACTTCTTGTGCGATTGGATTTGAAATAATCGTTTAAGTCATTAATTTGTTATCTGTATTTTTTTCATCTTTTCTCTGATTTGGATCGTGCACAAAATAATGTTTCATAAATACGTATTTTTGTATTGTCGGTTAGACTTCTAATTCGATTTCCCTTTTGAGAAAGAACAGTTTGGGTAAATAATTCCGTCGAGATATTTTTCTGGTTTTTTTTATCAGAGTCATTAAAGTGTCTATATTTCATAAAGCACGCTAAATATAATAAATTAGAGCCGTCTTTTTTCCACGCTCTCATTATTGGGGTGGATAATTGAACATCGGTCTCTCAAATGATTTTGACGATCGAGTGTAGAAACGTGTACATTTACTGGGGTTGATATTTTTTCTGGTATAACTCTACGTATCACTCTGCGTTCTATACAAAAAGTTATGTAAATTGAATATATTTTTACATGGAATGCCAATAGCTTACTAAGTCGTAAAGGATCATCGTTTGCAGGTACCGTATTGCAAATGGCTTATTTATATTTCTTCGTAGTACTTTTTAAATAGGAATGATTTCTCTACCTGTGACTTCCTAATGAGAGACATTTTGTTAAATCTAAATTTTACACACAAATATTTAACAAAAGGGGTATAACTATAATTATGACAATTATGAACAAGCTAAATCCAATCATCAATATAACCATAAAATTATTTCACAACCGTGATACGTGTCATTATTAAACTGTATATAGTGAAGTAAATTTTAAAAGCTTTGATAGAACTTTGGTTAAATGGCAGTATGTAGTTAATACGGATAGTTGTGAAGTGTGAAATTCTTTACATTTATTGTGTACAATAAATAAGCACAGGCACTTTTCCTAAGAGAAAGGGTAGTGTTGACGTAACTGCGGATCTATCACAAACATTTTGAATGTATTAATTTATTGTGGATATGTAACAGGTTTGTATTCATAATTACATTTAAAAAATGAGAAAAAAATGGCAATGACGCTTTTTACAAATGAAAGAGTTTTTGTATTTCACTATCAACGTTAAAATATAAACATTAACAACTGAATATAATAACATAAAATATAGCAACAGGTAATAGTAAACAATACATATCTATATCATAATAATAAATACAGTAATTAAGAAAAGTGTCTCCCCGTCTCCCTCATTACCCCTCCTCTCTCTCACTATCTCTCTCTCTCTATCTATGTCTCCCTCTCTCTCTCTATCTCTCTCATGATTCCTCATCTCCCTCTCTCTTTCTACCCATTGACCTTTCTCTAGATCTGCTCCACACATTTTGCACCAGTAGCAAAATAAAGAAAAGCGTTTTGTCCAGTTGCCGGCCGCCTGAATTGTACTTTATCTTCATTTAAATTTCATTACAGGACAGTGAAGTATTTGGTGTCGGGCTGTCCCAGAGCTCTATTAAATAAAAACAGATTTTCATGACAGGAATAAATCACTGATTTGACATTAAATAAATACATGTTCGTTGAAGCTTATATTTCACACACAAATATTTAACAAAACGGTTATAACTATAATTACATAGTATTTTCTAACAAGTAAAACCCAACCATTCAGGAGGGAGCGCGGTGGCCCTGGGGTATAACGTCGTCTTCCGACGCAAAAAGTCCGGACTGAAGCGATTGCACTCCCTACTGGTTGGCTCGGTGCCAGTTTAATTTGAGCAGCTGAGACAGGAGTCTTGATATTTTTGCCATGTCTCAAGTGTGGCAGCACATAAAACTGTAATGTTATTGATAGAAAAGACCATTATTTTATAATTTTAAAAAGTATGCCAATCAAAACTGCAGCACTGCGTTTTTCGTTAAACACTTCTGTATTTTATTCATTTAAAATTGACGAGGTGGATCTATGAGATTAATGCGTGTATGGATACATTTTTCATTTCAATGGACATTATCTATCATACGTTTAACACCATTGGAGTTCAACATAATGCCACCCGTATTTTAAGCTGTTAAAATTTAACCTAATTAAACATAAATTTTGATTTTACCCACATCTATACATTCCCTTCCTTCACATAACTCCACAGGTATTTCATCTCGAATGGAATTAATATAGCCCCAATATATATATATACACACACGCATGCATCTTCTCTGTTAAAAATTACACCACGCATAAACATAACGATTCCATTTTTCTACTACAACTGCACTCGCAGCTTTTCTGTTAAATATTATACCACAAATAATTTTATAGTGTCCATATTATACCACACATAATTATAAAGTGTCTTTGTTTACCTCATCTATAGGTCTTTAAGCTTTCACTGTTATATTTTGTCCTAACACTACTCAGTCATTTCTCTGTTTAACATAACACCACCCATAAGTTGTAAAATGTTCATGTTTCCCCCACTTACAGACTTATCAGAGAAGAAGTTAACCATAACACCACAAATAAATTCTAAAGATTCCAATGTTTCTCCCACTCATAGACCATTCATAGAAGATGTTAACCATAACACCACAAATACATTCTAAAGATTCCATGTTTCTCCCTCTCATAGACCATTCATAGAAGATGTTAACCATAACATTAAACATAAACTCTAAAGATTCCACGTTTCCCCCACTCACATTCCTATAAGAAGATGTTAACCCATAACGCCACCCATATATTATAAAATTCCGTGTTACCCCTCACACACAATTTAAACAGCTCCGATGATTCTCTAACTCACAGATCTATCAAGGTAGATGCACCTCTCCGTACTGCGCATTCATTTTCTCTGTTAAACATAAAACCATCCATAAATTATAAAGTCTCCATTTTTTCCCACTCACAAATCTTTCAGAGAATATGTAAACCATAATACAGAGTTAATAAAGTTTCCACATTTCTCCAACACACCGATCTATCTAACTCGATGCTAAGATAGCACCACATCATTATAATTTACAACCAGTACATGCTTCACCTCACTCACAGATCCAGCATAGAAGATTTTTTGTGTTAAACATAAAACCATCCAAATTAATTATAAAGTCTCCATTTTTCCCCACTCACAAATCTTTGAGATCCAGCAGAGAAGATGCACCGCCCCGCACTGCTCGATGTCTGCGTGTTGGCTGTCCTGGTCCTTGTCCTAGTCCTGGCACCGAGGACGGAAGCCCAACAGTCCGAGGCCCCAGACAGAGTCTGTTACGGAACCAGGAACAGACCTGCCCGGGGAGGCATCTGTGGGAGCGCCATCCCCAACGCTGTGGCGAGTGTGTGCGGGAGAGCTGGCAAACGCTCGGGCGGTGCCACAGATACCATAGATTTCAGCCAATTCAAAAAAGGTAAAGAATTTTGAGACATTTACAAAATGAAAAAAAATAGAAAGAAAAAGAAGCAGAAGCAGAAGAAGAAGAAGAAGAAGAAGAAGAAGAAGAAGAAGAAGAAGAAGAAGAAGAAGAAGAAGAAGAAGAAGAAGAAGAAGAAGAAGAAGAAGAAGAAGAAGAAGAAGAAGAAGAAGAAGAAGAAGAAGAAGAAGAATCACTCCAACAAGAAGAAGAAGAACAACAACAACAACAACAACAACAACAACAACAACAACAACAACAACAGTAACCATTAATATAGAAAAACTTGCATTATTCTTAATGCAAAATGGATAGAATTGGAGTTTTTTCATATGTCTTCTCATTGTTTGTAAGAAAGAGAAAAAAAAGACAAATGTAACAAAAATAATTTCTTATTTTTCTTATAATTCAATAATTTATTGATGATTTTAAAATTATATGAACTTATGTTTCAATTCAACCTTTTTATAAATAAAAGGCTATGGAGGAATTCAGTAAAAATTCACTTTTTTGAGGGTAAGTTATATATTCTCTATTTATGTGTCTTTACTGCCTGACAGAGGGAGACAACTTGTTTTTAATACTTGAAAACATTATTTTAGAAACCATTTGCTTTGTTTGATATAGCTGGATTTTTTTTTCTAAATCTGAAATTTTCTACGGTTTTTTCCAAATATATTTTTTATAAAATAACTCTTCACCTATGTTGCCACATCTATGCCTTTATTCAAACCTTGAACGCAAGAGGTATTGTATTGTATCAAGGCGTGTGATATAGGGTTTAGAATCTAAATAGACAAACATAGGATATAGTGCAGACTTTCACTCCAAAATTTGTCTCTAAAGCTGCACAAAATGCGCAGGAGGACTGGCTCAAGTGGTAGAGCGGTGGTCTCCAGATCGAGAGACCCGCAGTTCAAATCCCACAGTCTGAAAAATTTTAATCCATCCAATTGTGTCTCCAACTGATTAGATCGGTAATAAACTAATGATACGAAATGCGCTCCACGAGATAGGATTTTTTACCCATGGCCAACTTTTCTTTTTCTCCTTATGCGCAATGTTTGATCTTCTCACAGTTGAGAGAACTAGAAGCTTCGACCTGGAGAAAAGAGATGCCTTCGAGTTTCTACAGAAGCGGTCAAGCTTTACGGGCATTGTGTGTGAGTGTTGCTACAACACGTGGAGAAAAGAGATGCCTTCGAGTTTCTACAGAAGCGGTCAAGCTTTACGGGCATTGTGTGTGAGTGTTGCTACAACACGTGTAGTGTCGGTGAGCTGCGCGAGTACTGCCAATGAGGGAGCGATACCAGATACCCCACTGTGAAGCAAGTTTTGACTGCATATCTTCTACTAAATGTGTCAAGCTCAAAGATATCTACACAATGAGCAAAAACCATCACTTAAGACTTATAAGAAAATCGAAACCATTTTCTTGTAACGTATAGATCTAGATGATTGGATAGCTACTGATAACCTAAAAGCAAATAATATTTCAAATATGTTAGCAAGTATATAATTGTAGACCATTGACATTTGTTAATGTAAAAATATGTACCTGTATTTCATAATAAAGATATTCACATTTTCTTAACATGAAACATAAATCGTTTTGGAAACAGTGTAAGCTTTGTAGAGAAGATTCTATGATGTAGATCGGTTTTCGAAACGTTGGTCAGTACGAGAGAGATATAACAAAATAGTAAAGCATAAAGCTAGCTAATTTCTTGGGCTATCAATGGAGACAAATATGTCAGTTACTATCATTGTTTAACAGTTAGGATACACTTACGAACTTTCTTTGTTGTAACGGATGACAAACATATTTTAAAAATAAACAAAACTTCACATTCATTCTCGTTTTTTTTTGTTGTTGTGATAATATAAGATGTTTAACCTTTTTGAAGATACGATCACTCTTTAGAACTGCAAAATTCAAAAGATAGATTGCTTGTCACAAAGGATCCTCTCTAGTTCTCCACATCTCTCCACATCTCTCCACATCTCTCCACATCTCTCAACACCTCTTCACATCTCTCAAAACCTCTCCACATCTCTCCACACCTCTCCACATCTCTCCACATCTCTCCACACCTCTCCACATCTCTCCACATCTCTCCACATCTCTCCACATCTTTCTGTACTCGAATTTATGATAAAGTCGATCTGTTTCCCTCCACCTGTCCCAGACCTTCTGTCTTAGCTCACTGGGATACGAAACGCCGAGCAAGAACTGCTCACTTTGTTTTCTCAGACTGTGGTTTGAAATGGAAGAGAGAGCCCTAAACAATCAGCTTTGATGCAAACTTAGAACAGTAAAATAAGTCTTCCATGGCTACGATAATTTAAATCACACGTTGTAAATAACAATTACATGTATGTAAGATGGTGTCACACACTGTCGCTAAAATCATG
This sequence comes from Elysia chlorotica, assembly GCA_003991915.1. Lineage (NCBI taxonomy): Eukaryota > Metazoa > Mollusca > Gastropoda > Plakobranchidae > Elysia > Elysia chlorotica. The sequence goes on along the minus strand of RQTK01000793.1, from coordinate 191,476 downwards.
GACAAAGAATTTAAGAAGATGGAAACACCTGTAACATTTCTAACAATATTATAATTTTTGTCACAAAAATTGTACGCCACAAGGACTGCCTCATATTCTGCACCATCAACCTGTGGTCTGACTCACAAAACCAAAACAATTCTAAAGTGGTTTTCATGTTTTTTGTTGCTAAAAGTCTATCATCAAAAACTGTTGGGCTTTGTCACTTACGGGCTTTAAACCGAAATCTTGACAATTGAACGTACTGAGACTCAGAGACATACACGCGGCAATGCGATTCTGTAGCGATGTATTTACAAGTCAATGGTTCTAACTCTACGAAGCGTAGACATTATTTTTTCTGTCAATTTCACTTTAATTTAACGGAGTCTCACTGTGTACATGAAAGGAGTGAGTTTAGACATTTTCACTGATAGACAAAAGGCTGATGTTTTCAGATCTGCAAAATTATTCCATTTAAATTGGTTGAAAAGATAATACATTTTAAAAGTATTCTAAAAAATGTAATTTCATGAGCATTGTTGGCAAAATCATTTTTTCTCCATTGAGTCAAGCTTATTTTTTAACAATTACCAAACACTACCAGTCCTAAGATAAGATAAAATAAAATACACTTTTATTGGTCCATAAAAATGCAATGTTCGCCGTAGTAGTGAGTATTATTTTATATAAATACAAAAAATATAAAATATATATGGAAAAAGTATATATCATAGAATATCCAATGTGCAAAAATTGCAATGTAGGGGCCTACTCTAAAAATGTACATGCTATAATAATGTAGTTCAGAAATGTAAGAACATACACAGACTAACGGATATGCCAAAACATATGTCTACAGTTTTAACCCTTAAACTGTTGTTTATATCAAGTTGGCTCTGATAATTTTATATCTGTATTTCTTCTATACTGTGTACAGCTAAGTATAAGGCGCTAATCGATTTACACATTCGACGGACACATTAAATATATAGACAGGTAAACCTTTTTTGGACACATAAACCATATAAACCGAAGGAATGGACTAGAAATATACAAAGTTTATAATCTCGAAAGTGAATGAAATGGAAAGCAGGCAGACCGCGTGCAAAATGCAAAGACAATCTGAACATTTTAACAGCAAGAAAAAAGCTGTATAAAAACAGGCAACAACAATAACAAAAAGAAGGAAAAGGCCATGTCGTTGAGATAATTATGTAACAGATCTGACACAATCATGAAAAAGAAAAGAGAGTTACATTGAAATACGTTTAAGATAAACCTATCAGGCAACTATTATAATAATAACGAAAGGAAGTACAAGGCCAGGGTCGTCGAGATCTATAACAGATTTGTCATATGAAGAAGAAGAAGAAAAAGAAGACTCTGTAGGCTAAAGTGAAGTACATTTAAAAAAAACCTTTTGGGGACAACCTGAACGTGTATTTTATCCAAAGTTTGGTTTTAAACCATATGGGCAAAGCAAAAAAAGGAATTGGTATCTCGAAAAAAAATTTTCTCATAGAGAGTTTATCTTAAGTGGATTCCATTTTAAAGGGGTTATCGAAACCTAGGTCTGATGCAGACTGTTCAAACTGGGGCTATAGAAAGCTCCGCCCAGCTTGCCCCGGCATCTCTTCCAGGCTCGGAAAGGGAGGACCTCATTGGCTGCTGAGGCGCCTGGTAGTGGATGGGTCGAGGCCGGACTTTCTCTGAGCTTGAGAGACACGAGATTCACTGCTTGTCGTGGCGTGTCCGGCTCACAGAAGGACCCGTCTCGTCCGCACGGAATCCGGATGGCCGCAGGATCCGATTTCACTTGTGAGGTTACTGTTCCGTTATCGACGTAGTTTCTTTCGTTTTCCGGAACATCTGGGATAGTGTTAAGCCTTATTTTGTTGGTAAGGGACGATAAACACGGAACTTCGCAGTTCTGATTACTGCAGCAACTTTCACAGGCCGATGAAATGGCGTCCTTCTCTATAACTCTGATACATGTAGTGTCGGAAGGGCAAGAACGGGGGTGGGACACACGGAATCGTTTCGTGTCGTTCTTTGCTCGTGTAATTTCATGGTTTTCCTGAAATCTTGTCGGTGGCGGAAGCCCCGGTCTATCTGCAGGTTTGGTGGGGATGGGTCCGTGAAGCAAGCAGCCCTCTGCGGGCGCGCTGACAGGTGCAGGGTTAAACTTGGTACCCAGATACAACAAGTTGGCTCGGCGCCTCTCGTCGTCATGACAACACTTGAGATGTGAGCATGGTTTGAAGGAAGTTGCATCTAACACAAACGGTCGTCTCAGGCGCTGATGCTGCTGATGCTGCTGATGCTGCCGCTGTTGTTGCTGATGTTGCCGCTGTTGTTGCTGTTGACGTTGCTGCTGGTAGCGATGAGGTTGAGAAGTTACCCCCTGCTCCTGTCTCACCGTAAGTTGCTTATACTTGTTAACATAAGCACGGTGAAGGGTGCGGAGTCGGCGGAGGTAGGCCTGTGGGAGTAGAAAGACATGAAAATAATATCCCTCGCCCGTGGTAGCGCTGGGGTAAGAGTGTTGGAGATCTGGGGTCAAGTCCCATTGCGGCATCCTATTTTGTCCCATCTTGGTAGGTCGGTGTCAGTATAATGTTACCGGTCAAGTCCCGGGTATCCTGATCTGGGGTCTCATCCCTTTCAGGATATTTCTTAAAACACAAGAGACATTACACTAAGAGTCAGTTAAAAATCGTTAAATTTAACCTTTTAGTGTTTCTTATTTCATATTTGAATTGCTAACAGTGTATATGAGCAGACAAAAGCCACTGTACATGTGTTACTGAACTAACTAACCAACCAAACAAACAATCAATCAATCAACCAACCAATCAAAAATCAATCAATCAACTTACAAATCAACCAATTAACCAGCTGACTAAACAACCAACCGACAAACCAACTAACCAGCTTCTATGCAACCGATCCACTAACCAAATAATAATAATAATAATAAATTACATTTATTTAGCGCTTTCCATTTTTAGAATATTTTTAAAAATCTCAAAGCGCTTTACAGTGGATACACTAAATACGCATACATCATATCAATGAGCATGCAATTAAAAATTGAATATTAAAAGTTTTGTCATTTGTAGATCTTAGAGAGCGAGATGCCTTGCTCAGATTAAGGTGCAAAAGTTCTTGTAAATATTGTGGGGCCAAATTGTTTAAGCATTTAAAAACAGTTATAGCGATCTTGTATTCAATTAATTTGTCCGGGTTCGAGCCTTGGCGAATACGCTCCTCACTGGGTGGGGCGGTGTCAGTTTAGTGTGACCGGATGAGACAGGAGTCATGGTATCCCCAGCCTGTCTCTTGTGTGGAAGTACATACAATTATTGTAAGACATCAATTTTGGGGGCCCTCAAAATATTGCCTATATTGTGCTGATGGTTGCAGTTAAACCAACTTAACTAATCCCCAAGATCTAGATAGATCTCGAGATGGTAGTGCTATAGTACATGTACTTACCCCCTTAGCTTTTTTTCTACTGCATCAATATAACCTGCGTAATATAAAAATTACCTTTGATCTTTAGGCTTGGATCTCATCCAGATCTTATCTCAATCAATAATATAATAATTGAGAAAGCAGTCTGGTTGAAGTATTTTTTAATAATATTGAACTTTTAAGAGCACAGCTTTAGCACTAGACGCTGGTTACCTTGCAACTGATCAGGGGTTAGGCCAATTTTCAACAGCGTTATCCTTTCGTCAACATTGGCTTTCTTGGTATAAATTCTAGATCAAGAATCGATGATCAGATCGTAGTATTAAAATCTAGACTCTAGTTTCAGATCTAGATTTTAGATTCAGTAACCTCCAAGCTGTACAAAACTTGTTACGACTTTTTGTCTTTACATTTTTTTTTGTGTCTTTAGGATTTCTTTCACGAGTAAATTATACTTCAAGTTGTGATGCTTGGTAGCACACATGGTGCTGTTTTGCCTCCAATTTCATAGCACTTTTAAGTTTCTTCAAATTGCATCCCTTCCCACTCTACAACCCCCCCCCCCTCCCAAGGAACATTGAACGAATACAGCAACGATTAAGATACAAATTTTGCACCCAACAAGGCCAAGTTAAAAACAATACCAAATTACCTAGCATAACATGTTCAAAAATACTCACAATGTCCTTCAGAACAAATTACAAGCGTATATCAAGACTGGCCATCGCCTGTCCGAGATCGTATCTCCAGCTGACTTCATACTGTGTAATTAAATAATTATACTAACAAACAAAGTAAGCGCTAAGGGGAAGAGAGTAACGGTAGTTTTATCAAGCCAATAAAATGAATGGTCATAATCCCTTTAATATACCAATATGCTTACTAGTTAAACCTCTGCTTATTTGAATTACTGAACCATTTATATAAGTCGAAGCGAGCGAAGTCGCCAATGGTTGTTCAGTTTTCAACTCCACGCCTTTCCAGAACTACCAACCTATTTAGCTATCAAATATAGGCAAACGCGATAGAAAAATTGTACAAATCCGCCTTTTGGGCGTGAGATTAGGAATTCTGCTTTCTTATTAATGGCGGGATATCGGGAGCTTGCTCTAAGCCTACAGCGTGTATCTTTCAAGGGTTTTGTTGCCTCTGCAGGCAGTGGTAGATAATGTTTGAAAGGGCCTTTTGTTGTGAATCAAGTCAAAACCAACTATAAGATAAACATGGCGAGACTTGGACTCGATTTGTCTGCAGATTGCCAAGACTAGTGTGGCGGTGAACAGAAGCACTACACACTTTGCGATCTACAGACACTAGCGGATGACCTAATCACACCCTTTAGGCATGGGGATTCTCCGCTGGCTCATTTGCTCCGTGAGTCTAGGACAGAGCTATGATTGGACGCTCTAACCTATGGACCTTTTTCGCTATCGTTTCGGTTATCGCCAGAACTGTAAGGAAAGCAACAGTTCGTTGGTAAAAGCGGAGCTCTCTCCTGGTTTAGGGGGCGAACAGGTTTGAGTGGTAGAGAGGTGGTCTTCAGATCAGGAGGTCCACAGTTCGAATCTCACGCTCGACAGATTTATTTGTCTAATGTCGTCCACTGTAACTGGTTGGATCGGCGAGAGTATTATGTGAGTTTGTGACCGGCTCAGATAGGAGTCTTGTGTGTGGCAGCACATAAAATTGTTAGACGTCAGTCTTGGGGCCCGTCCACAATATAGCCTATAGAGTGCTGACGTTGGACATTAACCTAACTCAACTCAATTCATCTCCTAGCTAAAGTCTTCTGGGTCTCAAAGATCCTTTACGGAGATGGGAGCCCAAATTGTGATACTCGGCCACGCCGGGGGTCGGCTAGTCACACTGCAAACACAACCCTAAAAACTTACAGGGGAACAAAGGGGTCATAGCAAAGACCTAACCAGCGACCTTTCGATTAGAAACCGCTCGCTCTACCCTCCGAAAAGAAAGACCATTTTTGTCAAATTGGGGAAAATATGAGTTTTTAGTAATAGTATACTATTACCAAAGTTTCACTTTAATGGACTTCAACAAACTACGTTTTAAAGCCAAGATGTACGAAGTAAAAAGAAATAGTAAATTTAGTCGCCAGAATAACCATGTGTTTCGATAGCACAGTAAATAGCTTGTAATTTCCTTTTTTGTGTACTTGTCGCTCATGAATGTAATTTTTTGGCAATCATAAGAAAATAAAGAAGTTTATAATAATTACCCTGTATGGTATCTTAAAAATAACATACTATTTTATTGGTGCGTGTACCAAGAATTGAAGAAATTAGCCAGGTGAAATTGATCTTAGGCACATTAATGCAGAAATTGTGGGAAATTCGTATTACATATGCTTAGCTTCTATATCAACTTTTTCTAATAATTGTGACGCCGAAAACATTTTTCAGTATCAATTATTGCACACCGAAATTCTAATTCTCAATATCTTAGCTGTAAACTTAAATTAAGTTCAGCAAAGCTTTGGTGGAAGAGGGGTGGAGAGTGACGGTAGCCCTGGGGTAAACACTGATTTGTTGTTTATTAATGCCCAAAAATAATGAAACTTCTGTTTGCATAAGAGTCAATATAACAAACAGCCAACAAACTAATAATACAACATATGTACTTGTAAAGAATGGTTTTTACTTCGATTTTGAAAACTATCGGTCTGTTCTTTATTTTGTAAAAAGAAGGGACCTTGATTTAATTTTTTAGAAAAAAAAACTGTCTCTACTTGGTTGTTTTTTTTTTAATGTAGAAAGAACGGAATGATGGATGTCACGTGCCATATGAAAGCTACCTATATTTTGTTTTTATGTCTGCACTCATGGTTTTTCCCCACAAAGATTGGTCTCTACTTAATTTTAAAGAAAAGGATATTCGCTATATTGCTATATTGTTTCTGAACATCAGTCTCTACTTAAATTTTGTGGAAATATCGATTTCTACCTAATTTTGTAGAAATACAACGGACTTTACTTAAATTTGAGAAAAAATGTGTCTTTACTTGACTTTCTATAAAGAGAAGGGTCTCTATTTAACTTTGTAGAAAGAATGCGGCATTTACTTAAATTTTGCTTCTTTTTAAAATAAACAGTCGTCTCACATTAGATATCATAGAAAATGGTATTAAATGATTTTGTTTGTTTGTTATTACAGTCGAGTGCTGTTTTATATTGTTTAGTAAAACCCTCTGAAATTTCAAAGCTTATTTTCATCTACGACCATATGAGCACTACTTACACCTCTCTCTCTCTCTCTCTCTCTCTCTCTCTCCGACCCAACCGGTAGGGAGCGAAATCGCCAGGGCTGGAACCCGTACCTTTTGCGTCGGAAGCCGATGTTCTACCCCAGGGCCACCCCCCCCCCCGAATGATTGGTGCACGTAGACGCCTGGGTGGGCTTTAAATGGTGACAATTCATTGTATACTGCCACGATAAGAAGGGGGACCCTGGGGTAAAATATCCTCATTCGACGCAGGAATTTCGTTATTCGACACTGCTCTGGTGACTTCGTTCCTCACCGTTGGGTGGTGTGAGTGATGCATACTAAAATATAGAGAAGACAGATAAAAGTGTGTGGCCGCACCTTGCCCTATAAGACCCTCACTTGTCTGCTAGCTGACTTCTGGTAGAGTAATAAATCTGTCCCGCCGAATTATGTCATTGTTGAATTAAATTATGCTAAAATATGCCAAAAAAGCAATATAAGTATACCACGAACGCAGACCTGGGAGTGAGGGTCTTATCTTCACTGGCAGTAGCTTCCTGTCTGTCTCACGCTTAGCTTATTTAGTCTAGAAAAAAAAACATCACTGGTTGAATGTGATTCACTGTAGCAGAGCAACGGTAATTCCGTACTGTCTCTGAGTGGCAGCAAGTAAACTTGTCAGACGTTAGCTTGGGGTCCGTCCACAATATTGCCTGTGCAGTGATGACGTTGGGCGCTAAGTTACAAAAATTGCCACAATGAAACAGACTTAAGTCTACCTTAAATATCAGCAGAGCCGCCGAAACGACTGTAGGAACACAATGTTGCATATCAAGGGTAACAATGATTTATTTATTATGAATTTTAAATTATATTTAGGACATTATGATACCCATTGGGTATTCTACAAGCCTACTAGTTGTAGAATGTAAACGGTCCTAATTGTGCTTTACACTTTAATGATATATAGCTCACTTTGATTCTAATTGCAAGTGTATCCTCGAACAGAGAGAGAGAGAGAGAGAGATCCAAATTGATATTCGCATTCCTGTGACTAAATTCCCAATAGTTTCAGTGTTTCTGCTCTAACTTCTTTAACTGCTGTCTATGATCCTGAAGTTGACATAGATTCTCTACGCATTTTGCGTTAACACTGGTATTGGCGGATACAGTAGACAACAAAATAGTTATCTTAATTTACAGAGTTGTTCAGCAAGCTGATTTGGACTCGATCGGGAAAACAACGAAAGTGATTGGTTAAAAGACATGGAACAGTATCCTGTTGTTGTGATCAGAGTTATAGGGTGTAAGATTATGTTTTCGAACCGCCTCTCAATCCCTCTCGGGGGGCGCAGTGGGATTGAACATCGGCTTCCGACGCAAAAAATCTGGGTTCCAGCCCTGGCGATTTCGCTCCCTACCGGTTAGGTCGGTGTTAGTATAATGTGACCGGCTGAGACATGATATCCCCCCCTCTCTTGTGTGTGGAAACACATAAAATTTTTGAACGTCAGTCTATGAGCCCGTCCACAACATAGCCTACATAGTGCTGATGCTGGACGTTAAACCAACTCTCTCGCTCATCATCCTCCTTGGGAGCCTGGATGATGTTCAACTAGGATAACATAATCTTGCTGTCATCTTAAAAGAGCTGCAGGTACGACCTTCTCACGAATTCCGTAAAAAAACTAGATGAGTATTATAAAATATCCTTACAGGAGAAAAATTCAATATCATAGACTGTAGAAATAACTTGGTAATGTGTGCTCTGGTGACTTCGTTCCTCACCGGTTGGGTTGGTGTGAGGTGATCTAAAAATATAGAAGAAACAGCAGATAAACGTGTGTAGCCGCACCTTGCGCGATAAGACCCTCATTTGTCTGCTGGCTGACTTCTGGTAGAGTAGTAAATCTGACCCGCTGAATTATGTCATTTTTAAATTAAATTATGCTAACGACTAAAATTCCATTTTCAATAATATCATATCTTACCAACATCGTTTCCATGTATTTTGTTTGTCACCTTGATGCGGTTGGTAGTTTTCTGAAACCCGTATGGCTTGGTAAACAGTTCGTTGGTGTAAAGAGCCTGCATGCAGTTCGCGGACGCAAAGTCTCGGTCTCTTTCAGTATATTCTGAGAGATTCTGGTACAATCAAATCATAGTCAATTTAATTCAATTCAATGTTTATTCAGTCAATATATATATTAAGATCAAACATATCGAAAATTGTTTTGTCAAGCACAGGCTTTGCAAGATGAATATAAATAAACAGTTATACAAATATACATGGAGCAACACAATTAGCAAACGTTTTACTTAAACATAGTTGTATCTAAATACACATTAATTTAAAAATAAATAAATAAATAATAATAAGTGTCATTTAAGGTAACCACAGAGAAGAGATAAAATATTGCTCTGATTACGTCCATAAACGCTTTGAATAGCACAGATAAAGCTATGGGAGATGGAGAAGGAAAGAGAGGAAGAGAGAGAGAGAGAGAGAGAGAGAGAGAGAGAGAGAG
>RQTK01000793.1:164023-176189 GCA_003991915.1 Elysia chlorotica | reverse complement strand
TACTACTACTACTACTACTACTACTACTACTACTACTACTACCACCACTACTGCTACTACTACTACTACTACTACTACTACTACTACTACTACTACTACTACTACTACTACTACTACTACCACTATTACCACTACAAGGTATGCTCTCCTTACCCGCAGTAGCAAGAACAAACAGCGGAGTCCCCGCGTGTTTGGCTGCCGGGACTAGTCCCTGGGCGACCTGCAAGATGTTGGCCAGGTAGGTCCGTATCGCGTCCAGGCCCTCGAGCTCCGCCAGTCCCGGCTTAAACTTCCTCTGGCTCTTGTCCAAGGGCATCAAGGTCACGTTGGGAACACTGGGACCAGACTCTGGCTTGCTCCATCTGAAGGGTGAATGGTATTAACATTGGGGTTTTATTTTCAAAAGGAAGTGTCAATGGTGAATGTGTCTCTGGTGTTGTTAGGAGGGGGGGGGGGAATAGATAGAATGATAAAGAGCACGATAGAGTGACAGGAGAAAGGGGGAGACAGAGATAGATAGAGTGACAGGAGAGAGAGAGAGAGAGAGAGAGAGAGAGAGAGAGAGAGAAGGATACAGAGAGAAATAGAGAGACGGATGGGGAGACAAAAGGAAAGAAATAGAAAAAAATAAAAAGATAGGCCTAAGAAGAAGTTTAAATAAGCCCTAATATCCAGAGTGGTCTGATCCGTTGTTAAATAAGGCAATGGTTCACAACCTTTATTATAACAAAGTTACGCTATATATAGATACAGATCAGGAATGCTTCTTTTATTGTGTCTTCGCAAAAAATTTTCCAACACTAAACGTCAGACATAGTTTTTTGGAAGATATGAAAAATATAGTAAATTATTACTCGGATAAGTGCAAGTATTTTTTAAGCTTCCAACTTCTCACATTATGCTTTTATAGCATAGAAAACCTTCTGGGAATCTTCAAAATAAAAACTGTAGAGGTTGGTCGCTTGTTTATAAAAACAAAGGAAACATTGTGAATGGAAAATGCTCATTTTAAACATAAATTATGTAAAAGTGCTACCTTATGGTTGCACTTTTTCTTAAAAGCGCATAAAGTATCGATATGAACTCTTTAATGTAAACTTAAGATATATGACTTGCTGAGTTAGAAGCCCTGGAATTCTTACTCGTTTTTTGTGCAGTACCACGTAAAATTGTCACACGTAAGTTTTGCAACCCATCCGTGATATAGCCCGATTGCTGAAAATGGGCGTAGGAAAAACAACAATTCAAACCAATCCAAACCAAACCAGACAACCAACCACCGACCCACCAACCAACCACTCAATTACCCAACACACTACCCAACCGAATACCTAACAAACTCCCGAACCAATCAACCAACGAACGAATCAACCAAGACACCAACCTGTATATTTTAAGCTTTGTGGATGAACTCCCAGCATCTAGAAGAATACCGTAGGATACACCTGCGTCATGACTGGTCTCTGTGGAGTCTGCAAGCACCGGTCTTGCAGTAACTGTCACACTCTCCGTGTCCGTATCATTAGACACCTGAGATCCTATAGAGACCAGGTTCCCCAGCCCCACAGTGTTGTTTTCTAACACCTGCCGTGCTGTCAGACTTTCTGTGGTGTTGTCTGCATACACATTCCGTGCTGTCAGACTTTCTGTGGTGTTGTCTGCATACACTTTCCGTGCTGTAAGACTTTCTGTGGTATTGTCTGCATACACATTCCGTGCTGTCAGATTTTCTGTGGTGTTGTCTGCATACACATTCCGTGCTGTCAGACTTTCTGTGGTGTTGTCTGCATACACATTCCGTGCTGTCAGACTTTCTGTGGTGTTTTCTGCATACACATTCCGTGCTGTCAGATTTTCTGTGGTGTTGTCTGAAGACACATTCCGTGCTGTCAGATTTTCTGTGGTGTTGTCTGAAGACACATTCCGTGCTGTCAGACTTTGTGTGGTGTTGTCTCCAAAAACTTGCCGGGCTATTGTGGTCAGATCATCGGTGAGTGGAATGGAATTGCTGAACAGAGCGTGTACACAGAACACCAGGAGAGTCAAGCTTCTCCCACTGGCCGCCATCCTGCAGATAATACGGAGAACGATGGATATAAAATTATAGAGCTCGCTGGGCAATATTGTTGTGAAGGAAAGAAAGATTCATGCGGTGATTAAGACACAAATGAAATATAAATATTCTAGTGAAGGTGAAAATTGGCTCGTCTCTGCCGTCAAAGGACGGGAAAATGTCAGAGAGACTGATAGAGAGAGAGAGAGAGAGAGAGAGAGAGAGAGAAAGGAAGAAAGAAAGAGAGAGAGAGAGAGTTTTGGTGAGGGTTGGTTGGGGGGAGGGGAGAAAATATAAATTTTTCGCTGATGGCAAAAACCTAGCACCTCTCCGTGCAATCATTTTACAATCGCGTAGAGGCAAGAATAAATTCAACTATCGCTATCATGTGCTTTGGTACTCTCTGTAATAGAAGCACACAATGTTTTAACTCACTCGAAGGTGGTGAGGGAGAGGAGGGAGTAGTGTTAAACGTGGCCCACAGCGGAGACGTAGTTGAGTTGGTTAACGTCCAACACCAGAACTACATAGGCTATATTGTGGACGGACCCCAATACTGATTTTAACAAGTGTATGTGCTGTTACACACGAGAGAGAGGGGGGTGATCTGGAGACATGTCTCAGCCGGTCACATTATGCTGACAACGATCCAAGCATTAGGTGACGATATGTGACAAATATTTTTTTTTTTACCAATCGAGGTTTTCGAACCATAGACCTCCTGATGGCCTCTGATTGCGAGATGGTGAAGTCGGTCAACGCCCACGCACGGTAGACATTGCTCTCTCGGCTTTTTTATTTCTTTATTGTCAGCTTTTTGTCGCGAGAAAAAGTCTTTATTGTGTGGTTTGACTGCATAAATTACAAAGAGGATTAAAGTTAGGCTAAGTATGGTATGGAACCACTTAAAGTATTTAGATCTGCTAAGAAAACCAAAAACCAAAAAACCAAGCGCTAATGGTGGGCGAACAATAACATAAGCCTTACCCAATATTACCCCCACCCCCCAAAAATCACACACACACACACACACACACTATACTTACTAATTATGTTCTCCTATAACCACTTAATTCGCTATTTGAAAGGATTTGTAAATACGCATGATACCTGTAACAAAACACGCCAGTTTAAAATTGTAAAAGACTTACAATATAAATTTATAAAAAGAAATTACTTGTATCGATTTTAGAGTTTCGAGCTCGCGTCAGGTGACTTGTTTCTTTGTGTCTGACAGAAGGAACCGTTTTCTTTGGGCCCAATAAGAAACGATCTTCTTTCTCTGGTTAAAGGTTTATTGTTGTTTGTTTTTTAACCTCAAAATCATATCGGTAATGTCTTTTATAACATACACTACTTATAAACTAAGGGCAACATTTTCATTTTAAAAAATCACGATTCATTCAACCATGCGCTTAAGCTTTGCCTTTGAATGAAACAATAGAAATAGAGTTAAATTCGATTTTTTAATGCCTGTTTAGCCTTATAGCATTAACTCATTGTTTACTGGTGTCAAAGTTCTGATGGTAAAAAAAACGTAATCTGCGCGGTAAATTGAAACACTACCTCAAGTTTAAATACCATTGGCGTATATAATTGCTTTATGTAAGAAATGATAAAGGAGATTATGTAAAAGAGTTGCCACTCAACTCTACGTATTTTTAATGTTGTTGCCCACGAATGATAGACCAAAATAAATTGTGTACTACTTAAAAGCTCTGCTTTATACCAGCATTTACAAGGTTTTACAGGTGTATAGTTTATGTCAGCGAAATGCTTACAACTATAAGGCACATACATTAAGCATTTGAATAGACAAAAACATAGATAATTATGCAAAATATAGTGAACTAAAATTACGTATATTTAACATCTAAAAAGAAAAACAAATCAACCAACAAAAAACCCAACCAAACCAACAAATCAAGCAAATTAATCTACGTTCTAAAATAGCATTTTATTATACTCACTGTTTAGCGATATCGCCGATATGTTGCAACGTAATAAAGTCAACGTAATTTTAGCACCCGAAATCTCTAAACAATATATGCGGTTTAAAGATGTGTTCTATGCCAGCTGAAAGAAGCTGTCAACTGCTCGCCCGGAAGAGAAAAAAACAAGAATATTTTTTATGCCCATTATTTCCTACACTTGTTTGGACTTAAAGAACTCCTTGCTTTCGTCATGGGTTGGCCACTCTGGTGCCTTGAACAGCTGGTGAGGAGGGCGTGAGGCAGTGCATGCCATTCCTAATGAGACTGCACAGAACTCACGCCTACAGACAAGGCAAGACTTGGTGCTATTGGAGTGCTCACCTAGACATCTATAGAAGTGCAGCACAGATATGGATAGAGAGAAATAAAGAAAGAGGGAGGAGGAGAGAGGAGAGAGAGAGAGAGAGAGAGAGAGAGAGAGAGAGAGAGAGAGGAAGAGAGACAAACAGACAGACAGACAGAAAAACATCATATTGACAGACAAGCCGACAGATAAATAGGATGAGCAAAGAGAGTTTAATCAACAGAAAATGGGCAGAGCGAAAAACCCAAAAGGAAAACATATAAATAAGAGAAGTTAGACGAATCAATAGACTGATATAAGAAAGGAAACACACAGACTTAATTTGAATCGCGTTCATGGATAGAGGGTTTTAGAGAGAACATGAGGAGAGAGAAATAAAGAGAGGAAAGATAGAGATAGAGGTGGATATACAAAGAGAGATAGAAAGACAGAGAGAGGGTAAAAAGAAAGAGATAGAGATAGATAGAGAGAAAAAGAGAGATACAAAGACAGATACAGAGAGAGAAAGAGACAGAGACAGAGTGAGAGAAGAGAGAGAAAGAGATAGAGAGAGAGAAGAGAGAGACAGAGTGAGAGAAGAGAGAGAGAGACATATATCTATAGAAAGAAAGACACTCCAGAGGTCTATAATTAGTAGTAATCCACTGACCCTCTCAATTAGGCACACTGCACGACTTTCCAGTAACAGGAACACGAAACACTATCAGATTACAATACACTGTTTGAAGGCCCTTCCCTGCACAGCGTTGGTAACAAGAATTAGTTCACAGTATTTGTTACATTAATTTTAAACACCATTAATAAAAACGTTTCCTTGTATTTAAATAATTATTTAACAACGTTTAAGGTTTATCGTTCCTCTCAACTTTCTACGCTTAGTTCTAGTCGTTTCAAATTCAAATTCAAATTCAGATTTATTCAGTCATCGAAAATATATAATGTTGAATGTGACATCTTCAAAAGAAATTACATTACAATTATAGTGAGACTAACAGAATTATACACAGACTACGCTTTAAAACCAGTTACATTATCTTTATCTCACCAGCGCTTTTAGTCTTATACAGCATAAGAAAGAATGTTTATAAATGCTAACATATAAACTAACACTATTGTATAAATGTACATTGTGAAAATAACATTAGTTATACAGCTTTTTGTTGTTGTTGTTGTTGTTGTTGTTGTAGCCGCCCTCTCATTAATCTTATCAAAATTATTTTATCTTAATTTCCCTTGAGTATTAAGCCACTACATATCTATTTACCGTACAATAAATAATCTTATCAAAATTATTTTATCTTAATTTCCCTTGAGTATTAAGCCACTACATATCTATTTACCGTACAATAAATAATTTATAATAGATCTAAAAAAACCCACAAAGGGTATTACAATTATGGTCTTATAAGACGTTTCTGTCTTGTGTTATTAAACAGTTTAACAGCTTGAGGGAAACAGCTGTTAACAAATCTGCTGCTACCTCTAAATGCTCGAAGGCGACGGCCATGTGTTTGTTGTTTGTATTTTCGTCCACGTCATAATTTTATCTACATGTCTGGGTTTTCTTTCTTCTGTAAATACCCTCTTATGATCCGCTCAACAACAAAAAAACAAAAACAAAAACAAAAACCATGTGCTAATAGTGGACGAACAATAAAATAAGCCTTACCCAATTTCACTTCCACACACACTATACTTACTTTTATCTTCTCCTATAACCACTTAATTCCTCTATCTTCCTCTTTTTCTTCTTCTTTTTTTTTCTTTCTTCTTCTTCTTGTTGTTCTTCTTCTTCTTGTTCTTCTTCTTCTTCTTCTTCTTCTTCTTCTTCTTCTTCTTCTTCTTCTTCTTCTTCTTCTTCTTCTTCTTCTTCTTCTTCTTCTTCTTCTTCTTCTTCTTCTTCTTCTTCTTCTTCTTCTTCTTCTTCTTCTTCTTCTTCTTTTTCTTTCAAGCAAAGAAAGACGAGATAGAAGAAAATGAGAATGAGAGAAAAAAAGGAAGATTAGGTTGAGATAGAGAATAATAAAAAGTAAGAGGAATCTTATCTTATCTTATCTTATCTTATCTTACTAAGCCAATGACAAGTGGGTTTTAGCCAATTTGCATTAGTATAAGAAATATTATAGACCTCAAGAAGTAATAAAACCATGTGGTTCAAAAGCCTGTAGGCTATTATTTTTTTGCTCTTGGTTCAAATAGTCAGGAGGCTTTTTACACCATGTGACTCAATGACGTTACCAAGTCAACTGATTCAGTCGATAAATTCTATATTGATTTGTTTACCTTTGGATACAAACAATATATAAAGAGCGTATAGGAAAATTTGGACAACACCACGTAAAGAGCGTATAGCGAAATTTGGACAAAAAACCAACATAGAGCTAGAGAGCGTATTGCAAACTTGGGCAAAAATACTACATAGAGAGCGTACAGCAAAATTTGGACAAAATCACTACGTAAAGAGCGTACACGAAATTTGGACAAAATCACTACATAGAGAGCGTACAGCAAAATTTGGACAAAAACACTACTTACAGAGCGTACAGCAAAATTTGGACAAAAACACTACTTACAGAGCGTACAGCAAAATTTGGACAAAAACACTACTTACAGAGCGTACAGCAAAATTTGGACAAAAACACTACTTACAGAGCGTATAGCAAAATTTGGACAAAACGATGTTTTTAGGCCCTAGAATAAACAGACAGAAACACTGAATGAATGCGTAGAGACACTCTCGTGTTGTTTATAATGATACTCATATCGCAATAACGCGAAAATGTGTGGGGAGTTTTATATTTTCCCCTCAACATTTTAATCGTATTTAAATTGTACGCCAAGTGGTATGGGAAAAACAGAAAGACTCCGTTTCCATTGAAGATCAAGAATATCTACATAAGATCCAGGCCCACAGCTTTAGGCCCTTTTATTGTAAAATAAATAATAAAGTATGAACAAAAAAACAAGAGCAAAAAGAAAACAACAATAGAAACATTGGCAAAATTCTAGTAGACCTCCTCTTGTCATAAGAGCAATGGGTGTTGTTCAGGAGGACAACTCCCAATTAAGGAACAGTCTGTTATGTTTCAAAGGATGTTTGCATTCTCTCATATGATGGAAACTGGTGCCTATACCTACTTCATAAACGAGGGGTTGTTACTAGCGCAGAAATTGTCAGCCACGCTAAGATTTTGCATTATAAGTCTTTATTCATTGTATTTCAAAATGAAGGTGATTCGTTTTTATAACTGGAAAAAACTTACCTACTGGTTGGAGAGATTAGGCGAAAATCCGAAACACCGTATTTGAAATATTCGTCAAATTAAAAAAAAAACTACTTTTTTTTAAGTTATTGGTTCGAATAAAAATAAGTTCCCTAAGGGGTTTTACGACAGCTTATTATCTGCTCGCATTGTTTCAATGAAACAAAATTGCACACGTTCTAATGGTTTTCGTAGGTTTGTCTTGACGCAATTTGTTATCTGATATGAAAAGTTGATGAGGTTACTGTTGGCAAGGTATTTTTTCTCCCATCGTAGCCTTAACGAGTAAAACCAATTAGTATTTTGAGCGTTTCTGTCTCTTAAGTTTGAAGAGTGCTAGTATCAGTCACATCTGCTGCGATGCACTCAATGATAACTTGAAAGTAACAATTTGTTGACGCCTAACATACCATAGTATATGAACTAAGGATTAGACTACTAAAGATAGAAACACTAGCTGGTACTGTGCTCCAATTACGCAGGTTTGCCTCGTCATAAAGAGAAAGTGATTCATGAGAATGGTGGCGCGATATATCACTGATTTTCAATAGCAATACAATTACAGCGCAATTAATATAAGCAAGAAACAAGACGTCATAATATATATCTATGCATTTGACGACAGAACGAGGAAGGTACAAATCATGATTGGGACGACCGTCATCATATTTTTACTGTACTGCAAACTTGCCATTGACATTTTTAACACACTTATTCTAAGCAATCGTCCTTGTGTTATTGGTTTTTCCACTCTTTAATTATGTTATATATATATAGAAAAATAATTGGTCGCCCTAATGTTTCTAAATACTTGATCAGCGTTTGGACGACTTTTGTTCTGACAAAACATTCCTTACAACTTATGATCTTTGTTATCATGACGTATGTGTCACTCACGAAGACTATCATAATGATGCTACATCTGATATTATATTTATGTTTATATTTCGTTATTTGTTAAAGTTTATGAATTAAAGAAAGGGAGCTGGTTATTAACAAAGCTAGGCATGCAATGTTACTGTCGCACTAATGGCAGCTTGTGCATTACTCCTGGGCTAAAGAATTTGTTTTTTACATTTATCTCATGTTCTACATATTTTTTGCTGTTATGATAAGTTTCGGGGTGCCGAGATCAATGTTAAGCAAATATGAAATCCGTCATTAAACATCAAGCAGACCACTGGAATTATAAAAATTGAAGTTGAGCGACAGCGTACAAGTCTAGTGTATAAACTATACTCTCTTTGAGTTACAGGGCGATTCGGTGTCGCTGCGTCTACAAGTCAAGGGTTCGTATCCCACAAAGTACAACCGTTGTTTGGTCGTTTTAACTAAAAGTCTACTGCAAACCACTGCATGAAAATATCTAAAAATTCAGCTCCTCTCCAAAAGAATTTTAAAGAAAGGCTCATTTCACAGTTTGTGGTACGGCTTTAATTCTAAAACTCATTCAAAAAGGGTAATTAAAACCAATTTTATAGCCCATTCAAGTTTAAATGAATCATGCAAGAAGGCCAAATTCAAACGTGACTAATGGAAAGTGTGCATAAACTGACTTACATTGAGTGGGGCAATAAGTAGGTAACACAGTATTAATGTCGGACAAACATCTCCGCCAAACACAAATCTCAAGGAAGCTTTTAAAAACACTTTTATTTTTTCAATGCTGAAGAGAGATAATGTAGTTGAACAACAAAGGTATACGTCTTATGAAGAGTATCTTCCCTTGTTTGAGGTTATAGTTGTGCGTCTTTCACCTCCGGGTCAAAGAGCAATGGCTGGAATCTCCAGTGAAGGATAAGGAGAGAAAATCCAACATTGCGCCCAGTGCCCATTCTGAAGAAAAAAAAAATTAATATGCGGTTGTGATTAAATCCATTGATGTAAAGAAACCCGCTCAACGGTGTTACTGTGAGAGAAATGGAACGAAGAAAAACAAAAGAGGGGTGGACATCGAAAAACGTATAGAGTGAGAGAGAGAGAGAGAGAGAGAGAGAGAGACAGAGAGAGACAGACAGACAGACAGACAGACAGACAGACAGACAGACAGACAGACAGACAGACAGACAGACAGAGAATGAGAGAGAGTTTGTGAGAAAGAAAGTCAACACAGATAGGGAAATGTAGAGGGAAAGAGGTGACAATTGGCTTTTATAAATGTAAAGATGAACAGAAAGAAAAAGAAATAGCTAGTTTTTTAGAGTTTATCATAAAAAATATCTAAATCACAATATGATAACAACCACAACAACAATACATATTATTTAAATAATACCCTTTGGAGAAAACCTAGTGTATTCTGGTTTTAAGAATCAACAACCATACGTGTAGCTCTGTTATAGTGTTACAAACTTTGCGATGAAGAAACTCTCAAGTATATCACATAAATCAATAACAATAAAAAAAATAAAAGGTAAAAAAGCTATAACGGTTCCATAGAGCTTTGATACAGATACTACATTTTAGGTTACTCTGAGTGAAACGGTCCATCACGACAAAAATAGATAAAATTTCACAATGTGCATCTCTAGGCTTTCTATAACATACATTAACAAACATTTTGATAGAAATGTCAATGCAACCTTCCGTTTGAGGATGAATGCCATGAAATGCAGCAGAAACACCTTCATAATTGTTACAATAGGCGCGGGGAGTCCCCCACAGTGATGGGTAACAATATTAATCTAAAATTGCGTACACTGTCAATCCTGCACGGAGCGGGGATACCACGACTCCTGTCTCAGCCGATCACAAGACACTAGCACCGGCCGAAACTAACTTTGTATATTTGCTGTTGTTATTTTTATCAATGTCAGCTTTAAAAAGGCTTTTTGTGGACGGATCCCAAGACTAACGTCAGACAATTTGTCTTACTTACACACAGAGATAGTGCGGTGATACCAGAAATTCTGTCTCACACGGTCACCTTATATTGACACTGACTCAATACGTAGGTGGCAAAATCAGACGATAATTTGTTTTTCATTGATTGTGGGTTAAGATTGGAAGACCAACGCTCTACCACTAATTTGCGTAAGTTTGCTACGGCCGAATTCGGAACCTCTTAAAGGAAATAATTATGCACGCTTACTGACTAAGAACTCTTTCTCCTTTCATGGGATGAGTGAAATACCTAGCTCTTCTTTTTTTCTTACCAGCTGCCACTCCGTTTATTTTACTTGTCACTTTGATGCGGTTCGTAGATTTCTCGAAACCATAAGGTTTTGTGAAGAGTTCGTTGAAGTAGATCGAGCCCATGCAGTTTGTAGACAGATATTTCCTCCTGGCTTCCGGAAACTCAGAAATATCCTGGGGAGTTTTAAAAAGTCGTTAATGGAATATTCATGGACTGCTAAAATAAAAACATCTCTTTTTTGTGTTTTGCTTAAGAAGGAACAGGAAGGACCATTATAAACAATTTTAAGAAATTATTTTAATAAATAATTATTCAGTTTGAATATTATTTTTGTTAGAGTGTTGTGGAACTCTAGGAAATAGTATAAATGGTACAAAATAGATATAGACAAGACTCTGCTGGAGACTTAGACGAAAATTATTTAAACCATTCAAACATAATTATATACACACAGCATATGTGTGTCTCTGAATGGTTTAAATGCCTTTTGTCTCTTTCTGTATGTGGAGGAATTTTCGTCTAAGTGATCTTTCTACATTAATTTTGCGTTCATAATGATCTTTACGTGATTAGTGCAAAAGTAGAATAGTACTTCCAATATGGACCAATTAAGTATTATTCTATCTTATGGTATAAGGAGCGTAGTGGTCTAGTGGTATAAACCATGCTCGCTTCAAGTGGCAAGGCTATTCGGTGCCGCTGCATCTACAAATCGACCATTTTCACGAAAAACCTACTTCTTCCACTGTGGAAAAATACCAAAAAATGCCAATTCAATCTTATGTTATAGTAGCGTATCCCTTAAAAATGATTATGTATACCACTTTGTCAATTTTATTAGGATCTCTGTCTCACCTTCTTGCAAAAGTCCTGTGCCTTGGTCCACAGGCCGTCTAGATCCAGTGTAGTGTCATCTCTCACAGCGCCAACAGTCTCCAGCGAGTATGTGAACGCGGACATGGCGTAGAAGTCAATGCCTTCAACACTCGGCTGGAAGACGGAGCCTGGGGGAACCACAGTGTTAAGTATAATTCGGGAGCCTGGGGGACAACAGTGTTAAGTATAATTCGGGAGCCTGGGGGACAACAGTGTTAAGTATAATTCGGGAGCCTGGGGGACAACAGTGTTAAGTATAATTCGGGAGCCTGGGGGACAACAGTGTTAAGTATAATTCGCCAAAATCTTAAGGATGATAGTCATGTGCATTTAAATCGTCTGATTTTTACGGGAGCATAGTAGTGCCGAAAGGAAATCGATGTAAATCTTAAGGAATACTTTTAGTACGCTATTAATAGAAATCTGTGGTCTATCTCTATAGTTTCTGCCTCTGTCATATCCCTAAGCCTGTGTGCCTTAAATCTGTGATGAAGAACTCACCAATGGCGCACGGCTCCAGGTAGCATTTCGAGGCCGGAG
>RQTK01000793.1:146477-158426 GCA_003991915.1 Elysia chlorotica | reverse complement strand
TGATGATGATGGTGATGACGATGATGATGATGATGATGATGATGATGATGATGATGATCATCATCATCATCATCATCATCATCATCATCAGGGTTAATATTTAACGTCCAACGTCAGCAACCTGAGTGCGTTACGAACTGGCCCAATAGATGTTTACTTGCATCCACAGAGAGACAGAGGGATAGAGGGTACCATGACTGCTGTCACAGCCGTTAACATTATATATACTGACACTGCCCTGGGGGTACCATGACTGCTGTCACAGCAGTTTACATTATATATACTGACACTGCCCTGAGGGTACCATGACTGCTGCCACAGCCGTTTACATTATATATACTGACACTGCCCTGAGGGTACCATGACTGCTGTCACAGCCGTTAACTTCATACTGACAACGCCCCATCCAGTAGAGAATGACATTAGACAATTAAGTTTACCCTAACATGGGATCGAACCGGGGATCTCTTGAATATAAGCCCAGTGGTGTGAGGGACAAAGGGGATAGAGAGTATCTCAACTGCTGTCAGAGCCGTTTACTGACACCGCCCCATCCAGTAGTGTATGGAATTGGACAATTAAGTTTACACTAACATGGGATCGAATCCGGGATCTCTTGAATATAAGCCCAGTGGTCTGAAATTTACAACCGCTGGCCTACACATATCAACAGTTTCTTATGTAATGATAGGAGCTTAATGTGTTCTGTGATGCTGACTGTCAAAGCCTGACCTGTATATCTTGAGCTTTGTGGAGGAGCTGCCAGCGTCCAGCAGGACACCATAGGACGGGGTGTCCACATCCTCACTGGTTGGAGCCGGCGTGTCAGATACGGGGGACGACTGGCACAGGGCCAGGACGGACAGATACAGACCGCACCGCATTGTTCTGTGGGTGGGAGGTTTTACTTTACAATACATAATTATATGATGGAATTTTTAAAAGCTTTTTTTGCATCATGGGCAAGGGATGTAAATTGTAGGCGGTAATTGGTTGATTTTGGGGGACAACCGTGGTATGTTGTTCATGGCAGGTTTAATTACACAATACATGACGGAATTCCAAAAAGATCCAGAAGCGAGAAGTACTTCCAAGAGAGTCAGTCGTTTATTAAACTATTTAATGATTTTACGAAAGTCTATGTATTAAATGAACGATGATCCTAAGAAAAATATCTAAATAGGGTTTTTCTTCCAAAAGAAGCAGCCATTAGTTTCTAAGGATATAGTATACTTGAGCACTACCTGAAAAGGTGTGTGAACAAGGAGACTGTATGCAATTTATATAGTGCTTCTGCCTCTTTATCGTATTTACGGATTGTTGTCCAAATTTGCTACACACACCATATTTAAGTGTTTTTGTTCAAATCAAATTCTTCGTTCTGACCGTCGAATAAAGCTAACCTATGTCCTAAAATAAATTTACCTAGGTCTAAACAAGTATTGTTTTCTAAAAATAATCACGAGACACGGCGTTTATGTACGTTATTTAAACAGAAACACTAGAATTAATTAAAGTGCGTTTAGCCATTTTAGGACGGAAACACCATATAATTATAGTGAGCATACATTCAACGTATTATTTTTGGTTTCGATAGGATCTCTATGTAATCTAGATACGTTCATGTATCAAGATCTAGTCTAGTTTGTATTTCAACACCATGCACTGAATCTCGGATCTGAATCGAGATCAGATCTAGAATTTTATAGGATCGATAAATTTGAAGATCTAGATTAAATTTCAATAGATGTTTATAATACTCTGCGCCGTACTATTTACAACTGATTGTTGTTGTTTTTTTAAACTTTCCAGCCTCCTCCCCCTACCAACTAAACACAAAGACCGCACAAGATGGGTTGGATCTGCATAAATTATAATCAAATGAGTATGTGTAACTTAACCTACTCTGAGGAAATACAAGATTTTGATGTCAGCATTGCATTAAAACAGTTTTGTTGACATTGGTGATAGACCAAGAGCTAAAATCTAACTGCATGGGAGGGAAAAGTGCAGGAAAGGTGGCTTCATTTTGTTGGGATCATTATAATTTTAATTAGATTTCTTTGTGCATTCATACAAAAGACTAACAGATTCTAATATAGCATTCTGCTAAATTTACAATGTCTCGGGGTTATATACATGTATGTTTTACTTTTTCCGTGGAACAGACTAAACAGTTAAGAATTTAGGCGATAACAGATGCAACGTTTGTTTTTGTTTTTGTTGGGTTTTTTTTAAGAAATGCATGTTGTTACTGTTGACATCATTACCTTACTAGTACTAATTTTACTGTTTAAATCCAGATAGAGGAACATACACGCAAAGTTCAAAATGCATGCGCGATTCAATAGATTCTTACTTGCTGATACTTTCAGATCTCTACAAAATAATCTCTCCATACAAGAAACAATTAGGAGATCCAGTTTCATGCACCACCGAATAAGGTCTTGCTTGAGTCATAGGAGGCGTAAACTACCTTTTTCTCAATATGCACTTTTATACCTTACAGATGTTGATAATGACAAATTAAGCTCTGACAAAACTTTTAATTTTGAAATAACTTTCATTATAAATATCATACATTTATATAAAAAAAACATACCGTTTCCTATATTTTCAGGATATTTTAGGCTCCTCGGCTCTTTTATAGTTTCAGTTCGGCTCAATAAAGTTTTGTAGAAAGATAATCGACCAAATAAATACTAAATAGATCTAAAAATATTTATTAACGGTCTAAAAGTATGTAGCATTGCACATAAATTGAAATTAAGCGTTATTTACTTACACAAAAAGTCACTGTAAATAGCGGGATCGTTGCAAAGGTAAAATCGGTAAAAAATAATCCGATCTTATGAAATATTTTTATATTCATCTGTCTTAAATATGCTAGAATGCCACGCCGTTATGAAGCTGTGATGCATGTATTATATTAAAACATCTCATTGAAATAAATTAGCTTTAGAAGTGACAATAATGTTGTTTTTACAGATGCGCCTGGGTATCAAAACAACTATCAATTTAATTGAAGTATTGTGTTTCGCTTTAAAAAATAGAACACATGTGAAATTCTGCCCTGCAGGAAGCTAAAGTGACACTGTTGCTTTGCAGACTTTTGCAATACATGTAAGTCTACACTGTATGGATACTATGGATTTGTAATGCATCCCTAATCGCGCCTCAGCATCATACAATTACAAAATCGTGTCAGGGAAATACGTAATCATAATAACGAATTTGTTTTTGTCATTTTGGATTCTCTGCCCACGTGGGGTTCCTTCAATGTACTTTATCTCTGTTAAAGTGCTCACACACTGAGCCCTACGGGTGTTAATTAACTCAGTTCTTGCTTTCACTAGTGCTCCCGGCCCGACAAATGTACGCCCGACAGACGAGAGTAACTGTTCCTGTGGTGCAATAACATTTCGTTATATAATTATTGTGTTCTACTTCCGGCTGCGTGACGAGAAGCCCGGGAGGCACACGGGCCGGGTTTTTACTGTGCGGACAGACACTCAGGCTGTGTTTCAGGTGAATGGGCCCCGGTGTAGCACGCCACACGGACTCATCGACTAACGATACTCAGAGTCCTCCTGGCGGCCGCCAGACAGACTCAGAGAGTATCTGTGGCGGCCGCCAGAAACACTCTATTTACGCGAAAAAGACTCTAATTTTTCTGTAGATCTAGCGGGGGCGTGGGTGACTGAATGCTAGATCTAGGTTAACAAAATTTTGGCGGAGATGAGCTTTTCACGCATTCTGGATCGTCTAAATTGAGTTTCTTTTAGTTGCGATGTATAATTATGGTCGTGAAAGCTTAAGACGTATGCACAACTTTAAAAAAAGATATTCTGTTATACATTTTCAGTTCTCTGGCTCTACAAACAAGTCAGAGTCGGTTTCGCGTAGATAGAGTGTTCCTGGCGGCCGCCACAGATACCCGAGAGTGCTTTTGGCGGCCGCCAAACTCCTGAGTGGGGCGGGCGGCCGCCAGGCGAACTCTGAGTAGCCCTGGCGGGCTGGTCAGGGTGGCGTGCTACACCGGCATCGTATCAGCCGCGAGAATTCCTGGAAGTTCCTGTGGTCTGGTTTGTCCGTGGCACCCTCCTCCGCGTTTTTCTGCCACCTACTCTAGTGCTCTCTCGCACGCTCTGGATCATTAGCGAACGCACTGCTCTCTAGAAACTTGATTTTTGGACCAAAGAAAATTACAAAATTACTTTTCTCTTTAATTTATATTCCCCAGTTTGGAGTTTAGGATCAATATTTATCAAAATTTTTACAACTTTAAGAAAGCTAAATTTGTGTCATAACTTATCTTTCCGCTTCTATCGAGTACGTTCAAGGCATAAGAAACGATCAGTGAGTGTATCTTAATACTGTTTAAAACAAATGGTATTTGAAGTAACTGTTGTTGCTTCACAGCATGTGAAATAAAAACTTAAAAGTTTATATGAACTGTTAAAGTACTCGCTTATATAATTTATAGTCCACGTAAAAATTAATTATTTGACACTTTGTCGTTATTTTTATGTCAATGGATAAGGCGTAGATACAAATTACTCCCAAACGAAAATGTTTTTTTTCCTTAATGCTACTTTTCTTTCACAATACTCTACTATTTTCAGCTGCTGTTGTTGATTAAATCTAGGGGGTACCTGTGTATATCAAAAGTTCTACGTCAAGACTTTTGGACCTCAGATCAAGTCGTTTCTATCTTTCCAAAGCTATCAAGGTAAGTCAGTTTATTTTTCGAATTTAAATTTTAAAATTTTCGACAATATTCAGTTCTTCGTTAAGAATAGACTAAATAACGACTAATTGCTATGCTACATAATAATATAAAAAAAACATTTGTACAAAACAGAGTTTTTTTTAGATCAATATGCGTAGTTCGTGTTCTTCGTATACGTAAAAAGAATTTGTATCTGAAAATCATTTCTATGTAAAGCACTTGAGAATAAAGGCAAAAAAGACAACTAAAAGAAAAACAAATTCTAAAATAACAAAAATACCAAAAAACTAAAAACAAAAAGCCCAGTAAACTGAAAAAGCAATCAGGAACCAACCCCCCCCCCAAAAAAAAACAACAACAAACAAACAACAACAATAAAACAGCAAAGGCTTGGAAACGAATCCATAAATCGATAATTCAAGAATCTAGTTGAAAGATTCGTAAGGCAGAGGCACAGTCGTTTTAAATCTTTAAAAGTCATCACAACAATTAAAAACAGAGATATCATTTAGTTGTTCACATTTGACCATTACGTGGAATGTACCAGCAAAAAATAAAATCGAAGGAGAGGATTTCCTCCATTACTCACACCGAAAACAAATAATTCTAAAATAAAGAAAATAACGATTAAAAGAATTAACTTAACATCGAAAAATATCACATTTTACATAAACAATTTAATGGGATTTTCGTAACTCAGTAATTCAGTAACGTTACATCACACCGGACACAGTTTCGATTGCCATGACGTTAATTGTGCTAACCACCTTGATTCAACGTGCACGATTCATAAACAGGGTGCTGCACGAGAAAAGTACAATGCACTAAAAGCTTCGCCTCTCACTACTTGCAGTATCCGACGACTTGTTTCGCCTGGCTTTTCTCAACACCACTCATTTTATTATTATTTATTGCGCCGCCCGCACTTATTTATATGTAGCTCCCAATAACACTCATTTAACCATCTTGTGTACGCCGCGCTTATTAATCGGTAGCTCCCAACTGCACTCATTTCATCATCATTCTTGTGTCGGCCGCACTTATTTTATCGGTAAGGACAGAGTGTCAAGGAAGAGATCAGGGTTCTATTCTTGGATTTGGTAGTTTTCTGATAGAATTCTGATCAATCGCACCAGCTCTATCTGGGAATTTCCAGACTCCCCCCTCTGCCCCTTCCTTCCCCCGCATGTTTTCCAGTGCCACGCCTTAAAAATTCTATGACCAAAAATAGTTTTAATTAATATATCACTAATTTTTTTTATTGCAACCAACGAAGGTGTAACTGAATGCAGTGACGTTTATCACTATCCGTTCTAAAAGTCTTTAGATATACTTAAAATGGTCTGGTTCATAATGTATGCTCATTGATCTATTGAAGAAATAATGCACATCTTCTCGACACTCCTCTTGAAGGTTTGGCTCATTTAATATGTATTGTCTATTACCTGAAGTCTTGACTTCGTCCTCAAACTATTTCTACACGTCTTTTTGCACTCTCTCTCCATCTCCATCTTCTCTCTCTCTCCCATCTCTGTCTCTCTCCCTGTCTCTCTCTCTCTCTCTCGGTACCTTAGAGCGAGAACAATACTGTAAGCCTTATATATAACTCTCTGAATAAGTAGACCAATCTAATAGCTAGGTATAACTTCACATTACGGGATAAACTTTACTATAACTCCTAGCGGTTGTTGACGACAAGTACGCATACAGCAATGTTGAAACACAGTTTAGTTCTTTTCAACCTCTACAATATAGCCATTACTGTGCTGACGTGCCGTAAAAAGAAACTCAACTTTCCTACCACTAATATTGGTTATTCAACTTACAGGGATTTTTATAGATTGTCCTCAGTTTGATATTGGTATTTTGCTTGTATAGGTTTGGGGTACGATGGTGGAAAACTTCAAAATTTCCTTACAATGTGAACCATTTTCGCGTATAATTTTTTTCCAAGCATGTTTTTAAAAAATATTTTGATAAAACAAATCGTGGAAACAAAATGAAATGCACCGGTTATTTTGAGCCTCTGTCTCTACTTTTCTGTTTGTCTGTATGTCTGTCTCTAAGACTGTCAGTTTGCCTGCCTGCCTGTATCTGTCTGTCAGTCTCTCTCTGTCTGTCTATGTGTCTGTCAGTCTGTCTGGCTGGCTGGCTGGCTGGCTGTATCTCTCTCTCTCTCTCTCTCTCTCTCTCTCTGACTCTCTGTCTGTCTGTTTCTCTCTATCTATCTGTCTGTCTCTTCCCCCCTCTCTCTTTCTCTCTCTCTCTCTCTCTCTCTCTCTCTCTCTCTCTCTCTCCCTCACTAGTTCTTGCTAACAATCTTAATCTATATTCTTATCTCATAACATAATTTTGAGATCGCATACCTCAGACATTGAAGCACAAAAACATGGTAGAATGATGACTGTTATTGTTTTTTTTTTATTTGACAAAAAAAAAAGTTTCCGTAGAAATATATCGCGATTGAAAGGTTTAATGTGTGTTCAAGTAATAGTTTCTTTTTAAACATTTAATTTATTTACCTCATTTAGGCAGCTGACAATAATATGCAAAAAGTATCGTAAATTTTGACATCCTTTCTAAGAAATGCTATAAAATCTTGTTATCTGGTTTGTATCATTACACAGAAACGTTGTTCAAAAATACTTATTTATTGAGCTTATCTGAAATAGCAGAACGCTTTTTGTTTCATTATTGTTTTGAAAGAATTAACTTTTTATCTTCCATCTGCAAATAAATCGGCAGATTATTTTTAGTTCTTGTTTCATTCACCGGCGTAGAATCTTGTATTTTTGCAGGCAAAGTTAATTTTAGTCTGTTATTGAACAAAGGTAAACATTTCTTCAGATTCTACATGTAATTATTACATTTTGAAAAGACTATTTGTTTTTTTAAGGTCTTGTTTTATCCATCTACAGCACCGGAGTAAAATCTTGATATTTTTTTTATGCCAAATTAACATTGGTCTGTTACTGACAAGAAAGATTTTTAATAATCTTAACACCATCGTAGCAAAAAAAAACAACAAAAAACAACAACCCATTAACATTTCATGCATGAGTTTTTAGTAGCTTGTTGAAAGGGCATTTTATATGTTCTTTGAAAAAGATGCTACCAGTATTGAGAAGCTACACTTTTTATTCTTATAGAAAAAAATGAGAAACAGAAAGCTGGCCGTGCCGTAGAAGAAGAATTAGAATCAGAGGATTAGAATCTTTAGCGCCACTCATAGGATCAACTCCTCTTTGGGACCGTCAAAGCTTTCCTTATGAATTTTTAATTTAGACTCGCCCAAATCCTTGGCATTAGAGTATAATCCAAGCTTTTAAGAATTTCTCACAACACATCTTTAAGAGATGGGTTTCTAGTTGTTGCGTTTGTTTTATAGAAAGCCTTATCACAAACAGTTATTGTACGTTTAAAGGGAGAGGAGATCAGTTGGAGATTTTGTCTTAAGATTAAAAATGTTTTTGATCTTTTAACAGTTTTCTGGTGAAACTAAACGGCAATGTTTTTTAAGGTATTCATAGTTAATTAGAACAAAACACATTTTTTATAGTACATTTTCTTTTGTTAAAAACCCCCCACATAAAATCTATTAATTCTCATCGTTTTCCTCGAGAGCAGTATGCAAATCTAAAGAATCAACTTGTGATAAGGTCTTTATGCATTAGTTTGTCTAGATTAAGCTATCATTCATACACAATAAATATAGCAAAAAAATTATTTTAGTCTCATACCATAATAATGAGCATAATTATGCCAGTTTTTTGTTGTTGCTTTAAGTCTTAACCCTAAAAACAGAGATAGGTATAAATAAGAAGAAGGGGCATTATAATAGAAATAAGGTTTATGGATAGCCAATCCTTTTATACATAGGCCCTTATTCAATCTCCCCAGCAATGATAACATAGACTTCTTCTGGTTAGCTTTATCTCATTGTGAGATGTTGATTCCGAAACAGTTCCCCGAGACAATGTTGATTCCGAAACATTTCCCCGAGACAATGTCGATTATCCGCCAGTTTTCATGCCTGCGTTACTGTTGTTTTAAGCAAGTCTTGTATTTCCAGTTCCCTATTTTCTGGTTGACTTTCACTTCCTCTTTTATGCTCTGTGATCCTCAAGTGTCTCATGGGGTTTGATGCAGCCGAAATCATAAGGCTTTAGTCTTCTGACATTTTGAAGAAGCTCTCTTGATTTAATACCAAGTGAGACTATCACGTCATCTATCCATAATATTCTGAGGATCTTTCTGTAAGTCTTTATTTCAAATCAAAAGAAGTGATCTTCTTGGGGCGACTATTTCATTAGTCGTCTGTATAATGGAGTGGGAGACACCACAAGTGTTAATTTAGTTTTTATGTATTGCCCCTTCCACAACCTTATCATTTTTGTTAAATCTTGCTGTATATAATATATATTAAGAAGAAGAAGAAGGAGAGAGAGAGAGAGAGAGAGAGATAGAGAGACAGAGAGATA
This sequence comes from Elysia chlorotica, assembly GCA_003991915.1. Classification (NCBI taxonomy): domain Eukaryota; kingdom Metazoa; phylum Mollusca; class Gastropoda; family Plakobranchidae; genus Elysia; species Elysia chlorotica. Next base: position 149,213 of record RQTK01000793.1, on the reverse strand, counting down.
AAGATAGGTAGAGAGAATAATAAAAAATATAGACAAAAGTAATAATAGGGACATTTTTAAAGGATAGAGAGAGAGAGAGAGAGAGAGAGAGAGAGAGAGAGAGAGAGAGAGAGAGAGAGAACGAGACAGACAGACAGAGAGAGACAGAGATTTTTGCTTCTTTCTTGCGTTTTTTTCGTGAGGGGGGCGGGGGTCCATTATTTTGGATTTTTTTTACGTTTAGGGTATATCGTTTTTCATCACTCTGTTCAACCTACATGCTAAGATTTTCTAAGCTTTTTGGTTTTGCTGCTAATAGATCTGTGTCTTCTGTATATAAAACGTCTTTTAGGCGTAATACTTGTATAGATAATTCGTCATGTTCATATCTTCTGTGATCGTGTGCTTCATTCTTATTATACCATTTGGGTACAATTAAAAAGGTGAGGTGATAATATTCACCCTTGCCCAACTCTTTTATTAACTGGAAAATGTTCTGTAGTTTCCTAGTTTAGCCCTCAATTGCCCTTCATACACGAGTCTGATGAGGCTGTTAAGTTTTGGCTGGAACTTCAACAAATCGACTGTTTTCCACAAATTGTCGTATTTGACGCAGCCATAAGCCTAGAGAGCAGGTCTGGAAATTGGTATTTGATTCTCAAGTCAAAGAGACTATTTGTGCTTATTCTCTCCAATGGTACTAGCACCAGACCTGATTTATATAGATTTTGCCAAATATGACCAGACGTAGACTCAATGCTAAAATAGGCCCAAATAGCCTGAGGGAATATCATCACCAAATCATAAAACTGATACCGCTCCCGCCCCCTCATAACGTTGTTGCTGAGATGTCTGTAAAAATCACGCAAAGATACATTGATTTCTCCAATTTCCCTTTCAATAACAGCCCGAACTGAGCACGAGGAAGGGGAAGAAACCAGTAGGTGGAAGGGGAAGAAGTCAGTATGTGGAAGGGGAAGAAACCAGTAGGTGGAAGGGGAAGAACGCAGTACATGTACACTGAATTAGAGAGAAGTCTTTCCATATCATGTCTAACCACCATTCTGAGAAAAAGGCATAGAAATCTGCCTTTATGCGGAGTTCCGTTGATCCAAAGTTCCATTGTCTTGTTTAGTCCTTTGTGCTCTGGTCGTGATCATACATTCAAGCTGGAAAGATATGATAATTAATTCCGACATCTAATCTTCTGGTAGTCAAAGTTTTTTTAGAGTCTTAGTTTAAGTTTTAGTTCTGGATCTCGAGATAAACTTTTGAAACTAATGTGTTTATTAAAATATAGTCTATTTCTTGTATTTTCTGCATAACAGATAATACCATGGACTCAATCTGGGTCCCGTCACCGTATAAGACTATTCATACGACATAGGAAGCGTTATACTATGATATGTCTTCGCTTCCTTCGTGTTAAGATAAAACCATTGTACCTTTTTTTATCCCAAGCTTTACATAAATAGTTCCTTTCTTTTGCTCAATTCCGCCCACCGAACTCTCTAGTCCTCATATTTTTACCAGAGAGTGTGAAATCTTGAGAGGTTTCAGTGCGAGGATTTTGCGTACATGACTTAAGATAAGTAGGCGGTTGCTTCCTTATTTAAACCTTAGTAAAAACTCAGTCTGTGAAATTGTCCAACCGCCTTGATTTCAAGAAAGAAAAAGAGTGAGCACGAGCCACGCTAACTACCCGGTGTGTCGAAAGAAGTGTGAGCTATCTTTGTGTAAGACGTCTCACTAAGTCTGTAGACTCGGGTTTTGCAATGTCTACCAAGGCCATCGTGTGATAAATTTATCCTTTTTTACTCGGGGGGAAAAGTCGGGCTGGCTTCATCAAGATCAATCTACCGGGGTAGGGCTTCGTGTCTAGGATTCCAGTTAGGTCAGCTATCGGCTGGACATCACTAGACACGACTGGACAACGCAACCTAGTCGTGGTGCTGGGGGCTGTCTGGTGACCGCAGGTCAAGCCAATGTGATACTCCTGTCTGTGTCTGTGGTGTCTATAACTATTATCACGACCATCAGTCCCAAATGCAACCTTTAAAAAATTTGGGGGCGGAATCGGGAAAAGTCATGGGATTCCAAAAGTAATAGATATACATTGTACCGGGGACATGTAGTGAAAATAACCACACGATGCTCCGAACCTTGTTTCTTGTCTCTAAAAGTTCACAATGAACGCAACCCTCATGAAACCATACGATTTTTATACATAAAAGTACATTAAAGCTTTAAAAAAACCCAACAAAAATAAAGCCCAAAGTCGTTCAGAATGTTTAATCATGATTATTGAGGCTTATCTAGATCGCGGGTAGAAGAACGTTTCTTCCAAAGACACTAAAACTACTTGAAATTTTTTTAAAGAAAAAATAATATATTGATCTAGATAGTCTTGGTACTTTTTCGGTTAAAAAACCAAGATCTGGATTATTTAAGTTCATGGATATTTTTACAATTTAAAAGGGGTCTAAAGTTAATAACATTTGGTGTATTTTTTATCTTTCTCTGATACAAAACCTTTATTTAGAACTAAACCTGTGTCTTCTTTCTTCGCGTATGAGAGTACAGTGTACTTGCTTTTACATTATCACCATTTTTAGAAAACCATTTAAAACTTCCATCTGGTGCGAATTGAAGTTATACAACGGTTAGGCAAAAGTCATACTCTACCCTAGCATGGCGTTGCATATAAAGGTTAATGAGAACGGCAAAGAACCTACGTTGAAGTTAAGCATAACGAGA
>RQTK01000793.1:96696-119260 GCA_003991915.1 Elysia chlorotica | reverse complement strand
CTGCTGCTGCTACTACTGCTACTCCTACTACTACTGCTGCTGCTGCTGCTGCTACTACTGCTATTACTACTACTGCCGCTGCTACTGCTTATGCTGCTGCTACTGCTGCTGTTACATGACAAGTTGAAAAAGCAGTTTCAAACCGAATCTAATACAACTAATATTCCAAATAAAATTGATCAATTAAAATATGTAATCTATTTTAGTTCTCTTGTCAAAGCACGCGGGATAATGAAGAAAAAAAGCATGACGTACTTGCGTAAATTTAACTTAAAACCATGAAGTACTAACATTGACACATTTTGAGAAGGAAGATGTATCGCACAAAGTTGCTATGATACCATAACAGTAACAACTAATCCAAAGACGACAGTTTAACTATTTATACTCTCCCTCCACCTATCCTTCTTCTGCTTCCCTCTCTTTTTTCTACTTCTCACCTTGTCCATATCTTTGTGTTTTTAAGTAGCCTACTATTATTTTGATCCATTCGTCAATCGTTAACTTCTAGTTTGATACTTTTATAATCGATCTAGAACAAGTTTCACCACTTACACCTCAATAAAGGTCGTGTATGGTTAAACATTTAATAGCTAATATTTTAAATACTTAACAGAACGAAATGTTGTTTTATGTTGCTGTTTTTGTTTTGTTTTGTTTTTTGTAATTCAAAAATCAACTTTGTGTTCCATTTTTCAAGGGCAGAAAAAGTTTTGTATTGTGTACCTTTAGGAGTCCCCGTCATGTCAGACGTCAGTCTTGGGACCCGTCACAATATAAGCTATATAGAACTGGTCGTAAACAACACAAGAAACATACGAATAAACAAACAGTCATTTTAGCCGTAATGGATCGCGAAGATTTCCCTCAGTTTAAACTATTTTTTACACATAAGGTTAAATGGACAAACACGTAAGTTAATAATTATTGTGTGCATACTGAGTTGCTTTTCTCCCGGAGTTTTGTTAAGTCCCTAACGGATAGTACCTAAGGTAGGCTGTACCACTGATCTGATGTGGCAAATGTTGAGGCAAGCTATCATTATTGCTAATGAAGACGGTAAGTTACTACGAGTCTTAATCGGGTGGACCCTCTGTTGTACCGTATCTTTTATATTAAATATTTATCAAATTTGGATCTCTCTAATGTTTACAGCAGTGAAAAAAACACAAATCTAGCCTGAAGTTTCTTTTAGGTACATGTGTCTTTAAAAATAATCAACAAACACACAAATAGAATATCCATATGAAAGAATTATAGCAAGGGGAGGGGGATAGGTTTGTGTGATTTTGAGTGGTTATAAAAGCAGAGAGTAAAGGGAGGACAACAATCATTGGATTCCTCGTTTCCTACGTCGCTTTATCTTCATCGTGGCCAAACGCTATAAAAATCCAACAGCCAAATCCCCAATCGATGTCCAGACAAGAATGATGGATTAGAAAATTCCTTATGGCTTAGGCATTGGCTATGTGGATAATTCATAAACCACGAAATTCAAATGCTTGTTGTTGTTGCTTTGTACTCCGTGTCTTGGTTAAGCGGACATTTCCTTCTTCTGATTACTTCCCTTTCTTACCGAGAGAGTTGAATTGGGACTGAGAGGTAGGAAGTGTAAAGAGAGAGAGAAAGAAGGAGTGAGAGAAAGAAAAGAAGGGGAGGGATAGATGGAGAGAGGAGTGAAAGAAAGAGAGAGAGAGAGAGAGAGATAGAGAGAGAGAGAGAGAGAGAGAGAGAGAGAGAGAGAGAGAGAGAGAGAGAGAGAGCTGAACGTGTTGTGCTGCTGATTTTGCCTTTGAATGATATAATTATATTTATATTTGCTTTTGGTCGAAGTAGCTGGTCTGCAAAGATAAAAGTACACAACTTTAACCTTCATGATGTTGTTAATATAACCTGAATGTTAGACTACGCCTATCTCAATTTGCTTCAGATTCGATCATTATTTTACTGGATTATTAAACTTCATTTGTAAGTTCTGTCGGTCTTATTTTTATCCAAATATTGTAAAAAAAAATGCTAGCTTTCTTACCATCTTTAAAAACATGACTGATACGATCCAGAAAAAAACTTCTCAGATACTACAAGCGACTGTTCTGATCACTGCGACCACTACTACTACTGCTACTACTGCTGCTGCTGCTACTACTACTACTACTACTACTACTACTACTACTACTACTACTACTACTACTACTACTACTACTACTACTAATTCCACTACTGCAACCCAACCATTGTCAGTCAGCGAAAACGCCCTACATAATATGGGAGCGGGAAAGGTATTCTGTTATATATTCTACGATCTCCCAGTACTGGAGTCTGGAGTCGGCGCGCCAATTTAGTGTAGCCGAAAAAAGTAACGATTTGTTTGATCGCCTATCACAATCTCCGTGCCTCTAGTACCGATGGTCGCCTCCATCATCACCCCCCTTCCTTGTCACATTTCTCGCTGTACATTTATATTTTTAAAAAAATGCTGACAATCTTCGATTATGAATATGCGGTCAACCCTCGTGGTTAAAAAAATATTCTGAGAATTAAAAAAAAATTCAAACTGATTTCGAATGCAAATTTTACTGTCGATATCGAGTTCTTAAAATGTTTTTTAAATGAAGAAATAAATGTTTCCTAACATAACTGTTTCTTACGTGAAGTGAGTTCTTAAATAGCGTGTCCTTTTATACAGAACATTGGCAATACTGTCTATGCTATTACATTTTGGAATGAGACACACACTGAGAGACATCTTTTATTGGTTTCTTGAAGCATATTAAAGTTAATGTGCACCACGTTTAATATCTGAATCTTGTCGGAATGCTGATCCTTACATCATTTGATCGACTGCCTTATGGCGATCTGGTCCAAGCCTCTTTATAGCTTTTAGTATTCCGTGGAATCTCCTAAGGACATCTGATCTTCCACAGACCTCATTTAGCAGTCATGTACTGCCGCGGGACACGAGTGCAGAGGCTGAACTAACTGACTTTCTGGTCACACTCCGCGTTTTAGGGAACTTGGCGAACTCTCAGACCTTGTCACTAGAGCTGCAAGAATGCTAATAAAGCCATGTTGCTTCAACATCTCGAGAAAAACTCTGCCATTTGGGCCCCACTCCAGTTGCTTCGGTGAGGACTACGGAATATCTGGAAAGCCATCACTTCAAACGTGGATAGCAACGAGTATTTGTTTCCTACTGGGGAGAAGGGAGGTTGAGTTGAGTTGAGTTGGTTTTAACGTCCAACATCAGCACTATATAGGCTATATTGTGGACGGGCCCCAAGACGGACGTCTGACAATTTTATAAATGCCACACACGAGACAGGGCGGGGATACCATGACTCCTGTCTCAGCCGGTCACATAGAGAGGAATGAAGTATGCAGCAAATGTAAAGAGTAAAGTCACTATCGCAAATACAAAGTTAAGAAGAATAAATCAAGTAAATTGTTATAGATCGGAAAGGAAGGAAAGATGTTGTTTGGTAACGCTTAGTAGCTATAAAAAACAGTGGTGTATCAAATAAATAAAAACCAATAAAGGGTGGGGCATGGGAAACTGACAAGGAGCAAAGCAGTAGTAACAAACGCTACGTCAGTGGTCCTAAGTTCTACCAGTGCGCCATTTTTATAAAGCCATCATCTGGAAAACTAGGGGATCTAAACTGATCAGATATTACTTTTTAAGGATCATTGTGAGAGAAGATATGGGAAGAAGCTAAAATTCGTGAAGGACTTTTAAGAAAACGATTATGTAATTATAACATGTAGAAAAGGGATAGAAAGAGACAGGCAGACAGAGAAAAAAGGAGAGAAAGAGATAAAGAGAGAGAGAGAGAGAGAGAGAGAGAGAGAGAGAGAGAGAGAGAGAGAGGGAGAGAGAAGGGAAGATGTAGCTTTTCATAAACCAGACAGAGATAGCTATAAATTTAATCATTGATAATAAAAACAACTGTTAGGACGTACGGAAATTGGTTATGAGTTCATGTAAGAAAAAAGAGAGAGGGCTCAGAGAGGGATAAAAGGAAAAGGGGCGAAGAGAGAGAGAGAGAGAGAGAGAGAGAGAGAGAGAGAGAGAGAGAGAGAGAGAGAGAGAGAGAGAGAGAGAGAGGGGGAGAGAGGGGGGAGAAGTAGAGAGAGAAGATGTTGATAATAAAATCACGCTGTTGCAACAACCATGATGCACAACAGAGACTCAGCAATAGCAAACACATTGTCCACTTGATTAATATTTCAGCAAGTGCTGTCCATCGGATTTTAGTGGCGTCCAGCCAATTTTTATCATTTGAACGATTTTTATTTCCCCTTTGCAACAATGCACGGTGTTTGAATAAAAAAAACTATTCACATGTCACAAGAAACGTAATTATTTACATACCTTAAAAGATGCACTTGTAGCAACTAAGCGAGACGTCCCCTTTTTTAAACACACACACACTCATAAACACACACAACACACACACGCACACACACAACAAGCAAACAAACTATCGCTATTTTAGTATAAACATATTTTATTTCTTTTCTTGAAGTATTTACTACACGCGTTTTATAGGGGTTTTCTCCTCTCTTTTAATGTCCCGAAATTACCTTCATATCATGCATAGTGTTTGCCAAGATTTGTATCAGTGGATTACAAAGAAATATTCAACCATCCCGAAATGCGCGAACTAATGGAATGGAAAGAACCATGTTTCCTGCTGTTGCTCTAAGATCGATTGCATTACCGGACCACTGAATGCATTGTACGCGATCAGAGTGTTTGCTAGTTGGGCTTGATCTCAATTTGTTATCAGCTTTAATAAAATATGTCAATTGGTCAGAACATTTCCGTTGATGTAGTATTTTAGATGTGTCCATTACTGCTTTAAAATCAGATACCTCTGTATTATCTGTAGCACTCGATAGTAAATCCAATAATGATACGAACTTTAAAGTGATAGAAATTAGAAATCGTTTAGTGTTAGAGTCAACAATCTTAAAATAATATTTCCCCCCTGTGTTTTAAAAGAGAAAATATATAAAAAGTATATTTATTAATACTGTTGAGTTATGTTTTCTCGAGCCACAGCGAGTGGAAATTATAACGAGAAAAAGACAGAACTGGAAAAGATGAGCAGTTCAATAGAATGATAAGCCAAAGAACAACCATGGCAAATACCTAAGTCTGTGAAGATAAGTTCAACATTTTCCCTTTTACAATCTCGCAAGGGCTTTAGTTCTAGCGCTGACAATCATGGTAACTTTGCAGTAAAACTTTTCACCAAACTTAAGACCAGCAATGATGAAACAATGATGATGAAAATAAACGAATATAGCTTAAACAAGGTCTAAACTCTCAAGGCTAAATGATCGTCCTCTTGTTGTTATCTTTTATGAATTGACCCTATGGCTAAATTAATTTATTGATGGTATTCTTATCTCTTATGAATTGACACTACAGTTAAATTATCTTGATGGTATTGTTATCTTTTATGACTTGACCCTTCGGCTAAATTATCGTGATGGCATTATTATTTGTTAATGAATTGACAATACTTCCGTTGCTTCGCAGTGCTACCCAGTGCTTTCCAGGGTAAAATAATCATTATTTCCCGGTGCGGGATACTCACCAGGTCAGATGGACAATGTCTGAGCTTAGAAAGTGAGTGCTGGACACGAAAACTAGATTACCTGCTGTTATTTCCCTGACTTAGAGACTCTTGTATAAGATTATGGTGGCGTGTTTTCTTGCTGGGCCTCTGGGTACTTTAATTAGTCTCACTAGTGTTCAGGGACATCGTTCGTCCAGTTGATGCTCTCTGTGTTATGTTTTAAGGGAAAGAATAAACCAACCAAACAACCGCGGTTTTCTTTTTAATATGCATCCACAAAAAAGTGTTTTATTCTATTCTATTCGGTGTTACATGTCACTTTGCTCGCCACTCAGTTCCGATTACGCCCACCTCTCTCTCCTTCTCTCTCTCTCTCTCTCTATCTCTCTATCTATCTATCTATCTATCTATCTATCTATCTATCATAGATAGATAGATAGATAGATAGATAGATAGATAGATAGATAGATAGATAGATAGATAGATAGATAGTATCTATCTATCTATTTATACATCTATATCTCTCTCGTTCTCTCTTTCTGTTTCTCTCTCACTCACTCCATCTTCCCCCTCTCTCTCCTTCTCTCTACCCCCCCTCTCTCTCTCTCTCTCTCTCTCTCTCTCTGCATTTGTTGGCGAAGAAACTAATACAAACTGCGGTGTTAACCGTTGTCTTTTTTTTTTTAAAAACGCGGTGTTAATATCTGTTAAAATTAAGTTTATATCTGTGAATTCCTGCGTTTCATTTATATTCTGTCCATGAAAATTGGCATATTAATCTGAATATCATGATATCGAAGACTCTTAATCCCCTTTTCATTGCCAGTGTTGGGTCAAGGAATTGTTTTCAAAATGAGGCAAGGGGAGAAAGGAGTCTTTTGTGTCTTTGTATTCAAAATTTGCACCGCGGGCGTAGGGATATTAGAACAGAATTGGCCCAAAAAAATCATGTTAGAGATACATTGTCAAAATAAGACAGAGAGGAAGAAAGCTAATCGTATTATTGCAGCAGTTGGTCAAAGGACTGTGTTTAAAGGACTATGTTGAATGGAAATTTACAACTTTTAGAGCAGGACTGGTATATTGAAATAATACATCTAGACTAAGGCTACCCAAAGCAACCGGCAAAATATCATATATAAGGACAGAATGCTTCTCAGTGAGTGTTTTGCCCCAAATGTGCCTACTATTTTTATAACAGAGTTCACTTTGGTTCTAAATGCAAATCTTTATTTATGTCGACGACCATGCCTATTATTTTTGTAACCCTCAATCTAGTTTGAAATTTTTTTTTTTACAGAAAACAAATTAATTTAAAATTGCAGCACATTTCCCCTCTGTATTCCTATGACTGTATTAACTCCTAAACTATGATGATTTGAATGTTTTGAACGAGACTACAAAGTGTTTTCAAAGAAAAAATGTATCTGCATCCCCATACCTTTTTTTAAATTTGTCACTTTATGTACTAGCTTATGAAATATGTCCTCTTTTATTGGCAATAAAATGATATTTGAATACTTTCCCATTATACGTGATTTTATAGCACTTCCAGACATAATTATGCTTCTTGAAGCATGGCGACAAGTTTTCATCATAAAGCGGGGACGGCAAAATCCGAAACGATCTTTTTGCGTGTAGACTCGTTCCGTTACGGGTGATCACAAGAACACTACGGTTCAAAAGTACAGCGTCGCGATAACCTGCAATTCTTCATAGGCCTTCTTGTTCTTATATTGTTACGACTTGTCGTAGGCCTTCTTTTTTATATTGTTACGACTCGTCGTAAGCCTTCTTATTATTATATTGTTACGACTCGTCGTAAGCCTTTTTATTCGTGTATTGTTACGACTCGTCGAAGGCCTTCGTATTCTTATATCTTGAAACGAGGCGTAATCCCTCTTATTTGTTTTGTTGGTTTGTTTACAAAAGAGCGTACATTTTAGAAAGACAAGTAAAAACAAATAAGCTCACGATATCACCGTCTTATCCTCTACATCAAGGGTATACTACTAATCAACATTGGTAATGTAAACAAAGGGAATTATCTTTCTAGGCGATTTTTTTTCCAAATCGGTGTAATTTTCCAATTTATCAGTCGCTGATATAATCATGTTCGGTAATAATTTAGAACTAATGGCGTCCTTATATCCTCAAGCAAATAATATCACCGACGATAAAGGCAGCAGCGAGTGGTAAAGTGAATTGATTTTCGCCACACAGGGTCCACCGAGTCAGAATAGTCAATTTGGTAGTATGAGATTGCAGTACAGTAAATATTTTCCTAAAGAAACAAACACACAGCCCATGGCTTACGCAGGCTACTTTGCCTTATATCCTTCTTATTTTAAATGGAGTTAAGTCAGTCAAGTACTGAGCCCACGTAATGTCCATCTTTCTCATCAACTCTTCGGGATACCAGCTCTACTATGTAAACATACGCCTTTCGATCCTTCGTTCTGCATGCCTTACTGTTTTGGTATGTCTGTCTGTTTCTCTGTGTTTGTCTGCCTTTCCGTCCGTCTGTCTGCCTGTATGCATGCCTGCCTGCCTGTCTGTCTGTCCGTCTGGTTTGTCATCTCTCTGTCTATCTGTATGTCTGTCTGTTTGTTTCCTTGTCTATGCTGCTGTCTCTGTCTCACTGTCTCTTTCCGTCTGTCTCTCCGCCTTTCTGTAAAAACCGAGTTTAGGGAGGTAAAGTATCGCATCGCAAAATGGCCTCTTTTCAGACGAAGCAAAACATGTGTTTACTATGCTGATGAGGACGGTAGGGTTTTGAAAGTTGGAACATATGCAGTAAACCTGATAAGAAATACGTTCATATCACTGGATTTGATGCTAGTGGTACCTATCTTTAGTTATTCTAGTTATGATGTTTTGCCTTGGATGGTTCGGAACCCAAACTATGTTATCAAGAGATACAATAGTTTGGCACCCTCAACTGGCTTAAAATGACGTGTTGTAACCGGAGATACATTAGTTTGCTTGCCACCATAGAAAACAATTCTAAAAGATTGTGTCTAGATCAAGCCTTGGTCTAGATATAATAGTTATTTTTAGAAGTTTGCTTATTTAAAGATAATTTTTGAAATCATCGAAGCACGTTTATCAATTTTCCATATAACATGCTACTGAGCTATTTCGGTTCACAGACTGATATAAATAAGATGCAGCGAAATTAACATGATCTGGGCATATCTTCTATAGTTTTCAGACAAAATTCAGTTCAAATTACTTGTATTGTAAGCTTGACCCTTATATACTTTTCTTTCTTTAACTGAAAAATCAAAACAATTACTTAGTACATGAAGAAGAAAGACGGGTGTCCGAAGGTATTTTCAAAGACAGAAAACTTAAGTTAATTTAAAATTAGATAACAAAAACATAGAGTATTTACCATTGCGATAATTCTATATACGTTATACTAGATCTTTACTATCTCAATAGTTCTCGCACAATGTACTTAATCTTCTCACACATAAGTTTATACTTGCATGAGGAATTTTAATCCAAATGGATTTTTCATGTGCATCAATGGTCGGCATTAGTATCACTATTATTTTAGTTTATCGCCAAATTCATCGACTGCCTATGTCTTTTCTTCCTATCCTAGCAGCCAAAGTGAAATAGAAAAATTCGAGACGGAGACGAGAACTGAACTAACTACCCGGTACTCTTCGTCTTCGTAATTGCTCTGACCATTCTCATTAATATAATTAAATACATTATACCTAACTTCCCTGATTGAAAGGCTTCCATCACAATACTTGGCCCTGCTTGTTGTTCTTTTGTTATCGTAACCAGTTCATTCCGTGTATGGTTTCCTCTCTCTCTGTCTCTCTAGTCTCTCTCTCTCTCTCTCTCTCTCTCTCTCTCTCTCTCTCTCTCTCTCAACGGTGATATTTCTTCCAGTCTTTTCCGAATCAACCTACCGTCAAAAAAGACAGACGTATTTCCCCCAATCGCAGCCTAATTCAGCAATCGCCTTGCAACACTTTACCACTCACCACCAACATTATTAAGTGATACATTTCCTATGACACTATTTAAATCTTTTTAATTATCGAGAACAGAACAGTTTCATCCAAGTTGATCATTCGGTTGTTGGGTTTTACAAGTCAGTACCCTACACACATGTTTTAAACCGTTTGTCTTAAAGGTGACTAAAATATAACCCCATCCATGTGAGTTTGAATGATATTTAACACGGCGTCTTAAATTCTGTCATATTTCGTTGAAGCAGATAGGATGCTTTGTGTTGCTACTCGTACTTTCATTTAAAACTATCCTTATATCGTATATGTTTTTACTTCAATAAAATCTTTAAGAATTTGAAATCAAGTTATTTTATCATGTGGTTACAATACCAACATATTTTACTCTTCTTGAGTTCAGAACTATCGTATATGGATATACCATAGTCTGCTCTCCAAAAATGTGCCTGACACAACATACCACAATTTTTATATAGCGCACAGTTTCTCTATTAGTATTAGAACTAGCGCAACGCCGGTTAGAGTGAAAGGTGCGACAGGCAGCGCTCCACATAATTATCTCAGTCCAAAAATATCGTATCTCGAGATACAATAGTTTGCTTCCCTACCCTCTATACAGAAACGAGGAAAAAAAAACACAGAGAGTAAAAAAGATTAGGTTGTTAAATTTTACATAGCGCGTGCACACACAATTATTATTATCTGTAATTAGAAAAAGGCTTTAATTGATGATTAGGTAAAACAGCAATAGTTTTTAATGCCACGCCTCTTGTGCAAAACATTGCTTTCTCTCTCTCTCTCTCTCTCTCTCTCTCTCTCTCCCCCCTCGTTTTCAGATGAGAACATTAGCCATTTTCGTTGCATTTTATTATTCTTATGTATTACCTACCTAACTGAAAAAATCGGACAATGTCCAATGCGGCTTTTCAATGCGAAATCATGTCTTTTGTATTATCTAAATTCTTATAGAGCAGCCAATTCTTAATTAACCGCATTCTAGCTTTCAGTTGTTTAAATTGTATATTAAAAAATGATTTCATAGCTGTTGGTTGTTGTTTTTATTTTCGACACAAAAAGAAAATCCGACATTTTTCCTTACGCTAATTATCTTGAAAGAGGTCTGGAACCCCTTTAAAATCCGAGCCAAAAGTTAATAAAACAGTTTTTTTCATAAACTTCCATTACAGAAACAAAAGGTTTTGAGACTCCAAGGCACAAGGCACGTGTAGCAGCTGTTTTATTTTTAGACGAATTCTTAATTTAATAATCAAAATACAGATGGCTGCTTTGTTTAGTCAGATTCAACGTTGAAAGAAATAATATTCGTGCTTTTTCAAGACCCGTAAAAGGAAAGGAAAATCGATACTTTTTTTTTAATTTGTCGTTTTAAATTTGCTATTCATATATTTATTACTAATTTATTTTCTCATTAATGTATTTATTTCTGCTTTGCCATAGATACCCGCACGTTTCATAATAATAGATGCAAGTATATCTAAAAATGCAGAGAAGGATACGAATGCCATAACCTTTTGTTGTATATGTGTATATAGAAAAGAAGTTTTTTTTTAAAACGTTTAGTTTCAAAATCTGCAATGGCACCATCGTTTGCTTTAAAATATACGCATTTAGACAGTATGAAAATTGGGTTTACATATATTCTTAACTTTTTGTGCTTGATGCTACTTATAGTTAACTTATAAGTGGAGCTGTAATTTTATAGTATTTCCCACAATGTTTAGAAGAGTTGAGTTGCATTTGAGTTGGTTTAACAGCCAACATCAGCACTATATACAATATATTGTGGACGGGCCCCGATCCTGACGTCTGGCAATTTTATGTACTGCCACACACGAGAGAGGGCGGGGATACCATGAATCCTATCTCAGCCGGTAAGGGGGAGACATCGCCAGGGCTTGAACCATGGGCCACGGAAGCTGGTGTTCTAGTATCATAATAGCAAACCTCTTGATATATTCATTACCCTCACCTTTATTGGTATGATTTCAGCATCATATTTCTTATCTTAAGCATAACCATCACCATCACAATATATTTAACTCATCTGATGAATGTATACTTCATGCTATTGCATGTTATTTAGACCAAATTATGTAAAGGAAGGTGCGGACCTTTTGTCTTTAGAAAAGAGGAAATCTATTTGGGGGGAGGGGGGCTTTTTGTATGCTTATTCATCTGATTTATGGGCCATTAGCCTCAAATATCCAATAAAATTAGTTCAATTCCAGTTTCAGTTTCAATCATAAGCATCACCAAAATAGGTTTATAATCCTCGTCACTTCATCCTCACGCACATCATCACAACCACTACCACTACCGTCGTCATCATCATCATCATCATCATCATCATCATCATCATCATCATCATCATCATCAACATCATCATCATCATTGTCATCAGCATTATCATTATCACCAACATCATCATCATCATCATCATCATTGTCATCATCATCATCATCATCATCATCATCATCATCATCATCATCATCAACATATCAGCAGCAGCAGCAATACCACCATCATCAACATCATCATCATCATCACCATCAACATCATCATCAGCAGCAACAATACCACCATCATCAACATCATCATCATCACCATCAACATCATTGTCATCATTATCCATTAAACGGGTTAATCATTTCCGCCGCCTCCATCTTCATTATCGCATTTTTATGTAGACATTGTTAGGAAAATCAATAACAGCATCAAAATTCACGGCAAAATTTGTCATTTCGCAGCTGATAATAACTCTCGATGGGATAAAAAAAATTACATTATCCGGATGTTGCTCTTTGAATTTTCAAATTTGCATTTGGAGTTTAAAAAGTATAGGAGGGGAAGTGGTGGAGGGGCTGAAGGAAAGGAGAAAAGAAAAGAGATGGATAATGAATAAGAGGAAAAAAAAAAAGTTAATAATCCATCTCTATCTCGATTATCTCTTTGACGTGTTATACATACCATATAAGTTATTTATTATTAATGACATAGTGATTTTTTTTAAAATTTCGTCTCGACAGTAATTTCAATTAGACCTAATAGAAGATTGAAATATAAATTTGAGTGATGGTTCAGTTCTTCTGCGCCAAAAAAGGCGAAAAGATACTTCTGGAGCGTCAAAAAATGAACCAACGTCTTAACAGCATTACTATATTGTTGTAAAGTGAAACAAAAGAATTGTTTTTCGACCGAACACAACATAATTCGGAGGGACAAGTTGCGTGTCTAGCTGAATTTCCTGCCTTTTAGTTCCGTCCGTTTTCCTGATGAGAGAATGCAAATCATGTACATCTAATTTGATTCAACTCGAGGAAACCTTTGAATGTCCAAAGTGATCACGGGGGGTTTAAAATAGTGGAAATGGAAAACTAGAGAAGATGAGATCAAAATGGTAGCAACTGGGTTAAGGAATGTGAGATGGATGATGGTGAGGAAGACATTTTGTGGTAGCTTTAATAGTATGCGGGCCTAGGTTAACTTTAAGGCATATGGAGAGAGAGTGAACGTGCTCATGTAAGATAATGAGTGAGTAGAACTGAAAGAGAGTCAAATCAGAGAAACAGGCAGACAGACAGACAGTCAAAGTATGAAAGAGATAGAAAGAGTTTTATTGCTTCGGCTTCATCAGCCTTGATCCTACGGTACTGGGTAAAGACAGATCACAGTTTAAAGAAAAAACAAGAGGGACGAGACTTTAGAAAAGAAAGAGGGTAAAGAGATGAAGGAACATAGAAAGACAGGAAGTATAAAACATATACAGAGAGAAATAATAAGAGGGCGAGAGAGAGATAGACAGACAGACTGACAGAGAGAGACAGACAAAGAGAGAGAGAAAACAGACAGACAGAGACAGACAAAGAGAGAGAGACAGAGACAGAGATAGAGAGAGAGAGAGAGAGAGAGAGAGAGAGAGAGAGAGAGAGAGAGAGAGAGAGAGAGAGAGAGAGAGAGAGAGAGAGAGATAGAAAGAGAGTAAGAGATAGAAAGAACCGAATGCGTGCGGCTGTAAAGTGGTCATGAGTATGAATACGATTTTGATGGTATTGACTTTTTTCCGGGCGAACCGAGAACATTGTGAAGGTTTGAGTGGGAGTCGGGAGGGGGGGGTTGCTTGACGGCTGATTTGCGGCTCTGTTTATTATAATACATATGTGTGTGTGTGGTGTGAGGGGTGTGGAGAGGGGTCGTATCATGGCATGTATTGAAGAATGGGATGCCTTCTATGTGGGCTGAACCATCGGAGTGCACTCAACTCTATGGTAACTTCAGCTTTTCTATTGATTAAAACAGACGTTGCGACAAACGGAAATCTGATTTTCTTGGAAAAGAAACTAAGTTAGTGGAAAGGAAAAACATATGTGGATTACATTTCCTGGAACTAATCTGCTTACCCCTTGAGTTATTTCCTTGTTGTTTCAATGACATTAAGTTAGAATAAAGCGTTTTCTAGAACTAGATGTGGATGTTTGAATAAAATCTACATCATCCAGTTGGTAGACACCGGATAGGTAGTTGATTGCGATTGTGTGGGATAACATTTTTAAAATTAAGTTTGATACCCCTGCTGTGCAGGTCATTCCTTAAAAGGATTTATTATTTTAGATGGGTGGATCAATTAATTACCTTAGCAAAATATTTGGACTACATTTGAATTCAATTCATACAAACAATCTTGAGAAAATTAATATTACAATGGGTTAAATCGTTTTTGTTATTTTTTAAATAATGAAAAAATGTCTGATTTGTTCAGCTTGGCCTCTATAATTATCTTAGATATAGACCAAAAAAAAAATTACAAAATAAAAAAATATTTTAGATTAGTTTGATGTAACCTTAGCCATGACCGTTTCACCACTAAAGCAATTTTGCGACGGAAAATCGTTTTTGAATAGCCTACAGTAGCTGTCTTTATTTTTTTGTTCTATTAATTTCTCTGTGTACTAAATCTCTGTCTGTTTGTCTGTCTGCCAGTCTCTCTCTCCCCCCCTCTCTCTATCTCTCTCTCTCTCTCTTTTTCTTTTGTTATTGTTTTCTTGTGAAGGGGATGTTGGTTTTTTTTTTCTCTTTTTATTGTTTTTTTTGGGGGGGGGGGCGTGGTCCTATATCAAAACTATTAACCATTTTCATAACAATTTATAAAACTCAAGTGCACAATAGTATTATGCGTATGAAACCATACAGTTACCATCAGGTCAAAACATGAAATTATAAAACAATAGTTACGGTGTTGCTCTGAAAAATAATCCTACCCGCTGTTCGCCGGAAGGCACTTGTTAGAGAGGGTTCGGAGAGTTGATTAGGATTCGTACGCGTGGGTTGAGCTTAAAATTATCCAATTAAAAGTACGATCTAAATCAATAACGAACCCAAAGGAGAAACAAATAATCCGATTTCCATATAAGGGATATGCAATATATATTGTGTTTAGAGACAGCAGCACTAGACTTTTGGGGGTCTTCACATAGACACGCTTTGTTTTAATTGACCAGGCAAGCGCAAGCTGTTGAAGCCAGTACACAAAGATGAGGAAAACGAAGAGGAGAGAATAAGCATGCAGTTCGATCTTATAATTATTTCTTTTCCTTTCTCTATTGTCTTGGACATGGTGGGCGTGAAGTTTACCTCTTTTAGTGCTTTGCAGTGGTTTGTTCGAATTCATTGGTCGTGTTTCTATTTCTCTTTCTCTCGCTCTCTCTCTCTCTCTATCTCTCTCTCTCTCTCTCTCTCTCTCTCTCTCTCTCTCTCTCTCTCTCTCTCTCTCTCTCTCTCTCTCTCTCTCTCTCTCTCTCTCTCTCTCTCTCTCTCTCTCTCTCTCTCTCTCTCTCTCTCTTCTCTCGGGTGCGTGGTTGCGTTGTGGTTAGAGCGTTGGTTTCTGAAGCATGTTGACCAGGTTTGAGCCCCACTCTGCTGGCGGCTGGTAGTTGTTTTTTTTTTGTTGTTTTTTTTTCCCTAGTCGTTGGGTCCGTATGTTGTGAGTTTCTTGTAACCGGACAAGTCCTGGGTATGGTATCTCTTGCCTTTAATACACCTTTACTCTGTCCATGGTTATACGAAAACACCACATTTTGAGACACAGCCTATAAATGGCATTATTCCATCTTACTCTGCATTTGCCTCTTTAGATTTTTGACGTTGCTGACAAAAATAGTTTTCACAAAATAGACAATGGTTGTTTTGTATTGTCATAATTGGATCTTTGCTGTCTCATTGGCTTGTGTTTTAATTGTAATGAGAAAATCAGGACATAACATGTCGATTCATTGTATCGGACATATACGTTAACTTTTAATGGAATTACTTTATAAGTTATTTGAAAAATTGTTGCTTTTAAAAGCCATAATATAAATATTATCATGTTATAGTTTCCTTTGGTCTGATGAGTCGAAATTCCCAACGAGGATCCTGTCTTGCGGCTGGTCCCAATATTTAACGTGATGCCGCAAATTGCCAGAGAAGGGATATCAGGAGTAATGTTTCAGTCGATTATATTATATTGACACCAAATCAGTCAACAAGGCTCGAAATCCGACAATTATTGTGGACTTGAGCCTTTGTCATCTGATTTGAAGACAAAATCTTTGCCACTCAAACCCGCTCGTGCCCTTATCCTTGTTCTGAAACTGCCATGCAATTGATACCATTATCTTAATAAAGGGTTTCTACACAATATCATTTTCATACCTTCAACATAAGACAACTCCTCTTTAGACATGTGTCACATTCTCCATCCTTTTATCGGCATCTTGATCATCACAATCACCTTCTTCAGTATTATATTTATTGTCTTCCATCTGGTATCTTTCAGTCACTGTTTTATGCAGCATTAAATTTATGCATTCATGTATATAACGTCGTTTTAACATACATGTGCAACTAAATCAAGTCTTAATTCGCATGCTATTTGGAGAAAAAAAACTTTCGGCCAGTTTCAGGCGTCGCCAGTTGCTGAGGAAGCTCCGCGTGTAAGCGGTGATATTTTTGTCTCGCATATAATCTCAAGGTAGGGCAAAGCTATCACCGATTACCCGTGGTCGCCAGTTCACACCCAGAGAGACTCAGCTTCAAGTTCAAGCCTGCAGAGATGTCAGTTCCCTTCGTTCACCTCAATCAAAGTTTGACCAAAGAAATCATAAGCCTACCTTGCTAGCAACTCAACATGTGGCACCCTTGTCGTGTCTTACGATAAGATGACGACATTCCTTTGATGATGTGTTTAATATTTAATTTGAAAAACGTGGTCGCATAATGATACTAAAACTTCGAGCACTGATAGTTCAACGCATGGATTCATTGGGCACTTCATAGCAGATTTCTATTTTTCTTCTCGAGTGTTGAGTTCATTCAGATGGCTTGTCTTCTCTTTGATGAATGAACAAATGCCAGGGCATTTATGAGACTGGAATTTAGCATGTATTACACTTTTAACGCCATCAGCTTGCTTCAAAGGCCATGTTAATTGCTTCACCTTATAGACACGTGAAGTTTGAAAATCGTATTGATCACTCCCGTTAAACAAAGATTATTTTGCTGGGGTTACTCCACGACATTATTTGTTTTGAGAATTCTGTCTCCAGCATTGTGTTGTTCAATTGATCTTATCCAGTTTTATAATCTAAAAAGTATAAACACTATTTATATTTTTTGTTATACACATTGTCCAACTCGTTATTTGCTGAGCAACCAAGTAATGTCCAGAGAAGTTAAATAACCATCGTGTAACCAAGGTGTAGTACGCATAACAGCGTAGGCTACTAATCATTTAACGTAGATTCTGCGAATCATTTTACTTAGATCAAGCCTGTTTCAGTCATTTTGCAACGATCTCCCGCTTTTGTTTTCTAACCATAATATATTAGCGAGTGAAAAAAACCTGTTTAAAAAAATCTATGTACAAAATATATTCACATCAATTTTTTTTTATTTTGATTAGAAATACAGTTGTTTTAAATTACTGTTTATTTTCTAAATCATACTTAAGGCGCCGATAATAAAACACGATAAGCAGTAATGTTATTTCGTTCAGTGTGGTGTATTAGTCGATTAGGCCTAAGCAAACCTGCTTCCACAGTTGAGCCAAACTTAATGGTGTTCATATTGGGAAATAAACTTTGGTTGTGTTACTCAATTCTGGTGGGATTGCGATGCTGTGCTCCTGTTTTGTTATTAATAATGTATTCATTTTACTCTTTCAGATTTTATCATATATTCTCAATTTGCTTTTTTGTTAATTTTTGTTGTTGTTTTGTTCGAATGTGGTTTATTTGGCTGCTGGTCATGTAGTCATTTAAGAGTTAAGAAAGGCCTTTTAGTTTGTACATGTACTTACATCTTTACATTCCAATGCATACTGGTATCTATTTAAATTGAGTTTGTTTGTGCTCTTACAATCATGTGATTGACTCCTAATTTATGATGCAACATTAAAAAGAAGCCTTAACCATTGCTTTTATTTCTGAAAATACGTTTCAGATTATGAAGTGTTTTCTTTTTATCCGTGACTAGGAGTTTGTGTTTATATTTGACTTTTTGTATCCTTTCTTTTCTTTACAGGCGCGTTTAAAAATTCATACGCTGATGATGGTGAAATGATGAACCTAAATAAAAGGTAAGCATCGCTATTTCTTATCATTATCATGTAAATACTGATCCTAGAAATTATCAGAACACAAACAGATTTTTGTAAAATATATAGTACATAAGAATCACTTGTAAACACAAGATCTGTATTTTTTTAGTTCCGTATAAGCAAAAACGTGCAAGAGGTGGAAATCAACTTTATTAAATAAAGCACACATGAAAACCCAAATTGATATTAGGTTTACTTGTAAATAATCTAAGCATGAAATTTAAATATGAATAAAATATTCTGGTGTCTGGCAATCATACTTCACTGTCTAGCTTTTGCATGTGGCAAAATAAAACAGTTAGTAGAGGACTAATGTCCAAGCAAAAAATGTTAATTTCGGCAGACGATTCGAATAAGGCCGAACACACTATTTAGGCATATAAATTAGAATGTATTGTTAGAATAGAAATGGATTAATTATCCAAGATACACATGCCAATTTTCTTAAAATTAACTTACAATAAAAAAATAATAAAAGTAAGAAAAAGAAAGAAGTTAATTTTTTTAAAACTGTAGGCCTATTAAGTCTGGAGCACCAGTCCAAAGATTAAAAAAAAAAACTCTCAGAAAAATATGATAGATCTACATAGTAGTTTTACATGATTAAATTAATTAAACGTGTGGTTATAGCACCACATAAAATAATATTTTAAAATATTGTAACAGTGTTGAAATTATACAAAGTTCTTTGGAATTCAATAAATGACTGAGATAAATGAGATCATAATTTTTTTAAATGTTTTGTTTTGTTTTTTTCTTTTACATTTTTAACTATTCATACCAGTTTTCGAACATTATTATTCAATTTTGATAACATCGAAATTATCAAAGTACAGTTTGTCCTACAAATACTATGGGTTTGGGTGTACTTTTTTGGAAATTTTGTTTTCATATTTTATAATCTTCTTATATATTTGTGAACTGGTGAAATTATGATCGGCTTCTCCGTCATAACTACTCAAAGTACAAACTTGAAATTTAGATATATTGGTACATTGGAATTTTCTGAATGCCAGGGTTATAATATTTCAATAGGTGAGATTTCTTTAAATATTATTGTTTTCTTAAACCCATTCAATGTCAACACTATCACCTATAGATCTATATAATGTATTTTTTTCTTTCCGTTCGAAATGTTTACGTGCAGGGCCCTGCCCGGTTTATAATACTGAAGTCCAGATATATCGGATGGGGATCTTTCGGGGTTTAACAAATATTCGAGCCCAGTTTAAATTATATCTGGATCTACCTCGACTATCATCGAAAAAGGGGGTAAAATGGATCTAAAAGAAATGATGTCTACAAAGAAATCCTGTAAAGTGGTGCACCCATTTGTATTACATCTTAATTCGTTTAGCTTTTTTTACTTTAAACTTCTATCTCTACAACTATATTTAGCATTTTAGTTTCGCAGTGGCCCAAAACCCAAGCTTCATCTCTATATGTGTAACTTTTAAAAAACATTATTTTTTTTCAGTACAGCGTTTCAAAACATGAGCGAAGCCGGGCATCCCAGCTAGTAATTATTATAATGCACTTTTGGTTTGCTTCCTACTCATTCTTCGTTTACTCCTTAGTACTCATCGGGTTTACTTCTTAATTTTGTTTCAAGCATGTCACCAATAAATCGATAGTTTATTTGGTGGGTGTGGTTTCACCGCCCATGAGTGTCCATAAAGAAATCATGCTTAGAATGCACGCAGGCCTCAGAAAAAGGTGTGGTGCGGTTCGAACAATAATAAAGCAAGAGTAAATATTTCCAAGGCTCAAACAACATAAACTCTATAAAATTATTTTATTTGTTCTTGCTACGTTATATAAAAGCATGGAATTTTTTTGAATCGACTTGAGACGAACATGTTCGTATACATAATATCACATAATTAATATGTCAGACTTTTTTTTTACAACTGGATATACATCGTCTAAGAATCTGAAAAATCGATTTATTATTTTAATAATATCCATCTTTGATATCGAAGTGAGCTGAGAGTAGGGATAATTGTAATCTATCTATTCAACAATGTTTATTCTTAAAATCTGTGCCATAAAAAATACCAAAACCTGCACACGAAAGAGAGAGAGAGAGAGAGAGAGAGAGAGAGAGAGAGAGAGAGAGAGACTTATTCCCAGGTTCGAAACCAACGATCCACAAACAAAAATTTATTTGATAGATTCACCCCCCCCCCCCCCCCCCCCCCCCCCGGGCCAAGTCTCTCTGCTGACTTTAGACTTTAGGCAACCAACTCACTGACTGACCCATCGCACAATCGTTTAATAAAATATTTTCTTTGCTTTTATCGTTGCATAAAAATTCTTCTAGGTTGCTTTTTTTCAAGAAGTATCGGATATAATCTAGGACCAAAGGCAAAGTTGAAAATCTTGTTGGTGGGTTTTGATTCGAGATAATGTCTTCCTAACATCAATATGTTTTTAAATGAATGGGTCATAAAATTCGATTTTTGCTATAGCCTAGAGTGTCTAGTGAAACATTGCCAAAACGTTTATATAAAAGAATAATTTTTTTCGTGTTGCTTTAACTTTTTTATTTTATTTTCTGTTTTGTTTATCGAAAAGGTTCGGGTTTCTGGTTCATTTTACTTGCTTTTCTTTATAATACAACTGCTATAGTCAGGAATACACGGTAACATGCAAAAATAGTATATATAATTTTGCATATGCATAATTATATATACATACCATTTGGTCGCTCCTAATTTAATTAATGCATTTTTTTGTTTTGTTGGGTTTTTTGTCTTTGTAGTTAAGTAATTGCAAAACAGGCTTTATTACAAAGAATAGAGCATGTCTTATAGCATTCCGAAGCAATAACATAGTTGTAAATACTGGTTGATCTAAACGGTAAAAGGTCCAAATTCCGACTCGTATGCCCAATTCACCAAGGCTGCTTCACATTTGGAAAATGTCAGGCTCTCACTGAGCAGCAAACGCAGTAGACATGTTGCCGAAATGGCCAATACTAACTTAATACTACTCCAAAATCTACTACCGAAGTCTGTAGCGCTGGCTCCGTTATTTAAACCGCCTTCGAATCGCAATAGACTTTTTTTCGTTAACAGCGCCTATAGCAAAAACTAAGACGATATGTGAGGAAATCTGCAGCGTCGTCCAATCATAGCTCTAACCTTACATGGCCAATGAGCGATGAGAATACCCCATGCTTGAGGGTCATGAATATGTCATCCGTAGCCGTCGGATGGATCACAAGGCCCATAGTAACAATTGGAACGCTGCTATACCTTCTTGCCGCGTCCCCAGTATCTGAGTTGAGTTGAGTTGGTTTTAACGTCCAGCATCAGCACTATATAGGCTATATTGTGGACGAGCCCCAAGACAGACGTCTGACAATTTTATGTGCTGCCACCCCCAGTATCTCATAGAGTCCTCTTCGTTTAGGCTCTCTACAAATTCTAAACCACAACCAGTGAATTCAAAGCTCATTCGCTATAGTCAAACAAGTACCTCATGGAAATTACGTTTAACTTGAAAACTGCTGCCATTATAGATAATTCCTTGTCAGGAAAACATAACATCAACTTGTATTTAAACGGACTAAATATTGAAGTATCATTGCCCGACAGTTAGGATTCAATGTGCGTTCAAACCAATGCGAAGTTGGATTTAGAAGACACCTTCATTAGTACTCCTCAGCGGCGTGTCTTCAAACTATGTATATCCTACAAACCCCGCGAATTTCCTGGATTTAGAATGTTCTAAATGAAAAAAAAAAACAAAAAAAAAACTAGGGTGTATGCTGCTCTAATTAAATTGGAATTCTCTGTGTGTCTTCGTATTGCTCTAAACGCCATGGTGTGGTTTCTTTTTGCTATTATAATATTATAGATAGTATACTATTGGATTTGTTATAATTTCATTATGAACAGTCACCGTCGCACTATCAAACTGTTGTAACGCCTCATGGTCACAACTACCTCCCCCCCCCCTTTTTTTTTTTCTTTTTGTTTGATTCATTCAAAAATAGAAAGGGCATTCGTGTGCTTGGTGAACTAATAATGTGGCACATTAATGGTGGTGGTGGTTTTGGTGAAGGTAATGGTTGTATATTTTAGAATTAATTATGGTTGGTGTAGCAGTGGTAATAGTAGAAGTTTTAATAGCAGTAGTGGTAGTGGTAGTAGTAGTAGTAGTAGTAGTAGTAGTAGTAGTAGTAGTAGTAGTAGTAGTAGTAGTAGTAGTAGTAGTAGTAGTAGTAGTAGTAGTAGAGTAGTAGTAGTAGTAGTAGTAGTAGTAGTAGTAGTAGTAGTAGTAGTAGTAGTAGTAGTAGTAGTAGTAGTAGTAGTAGTAGT
>RQTK01000793.1:86937-90540 GCA_003991915.1 Elysia chlorotica | reverse complement strand
AGAAGGATAAGAAGAAGGAAAGAAAATGGAGTCCCTCATTGGGAGAAAGCGGAAAAGGTGAACACTCAGAGGATAATGTTATTGTTTACAGAGTTAATTAATATTTGAAATAACTCGAGATATATAAACAGAATAACCATTGGGTTTTTTTGGGGCCTTACACAAAAAGAAAAAAAAAACTATTATCTTTCTTGCTAAAAAAAAATTAAGAGAAGTCCTCCAAATCATAAACTCAGAAATCGATCGCTCCTCAACATAATAAATATGTGACGTGAAAGCAACTTCTTTTTTAGCAAGTGATATAAGTGGTGACCTTTCGAACGTAATTATTTTAAGGAGAAACTCCGTAAATTCTGTAAACACAGCTATAGGAGTTTCCTTTAAGTAGACAGGAAAAATTTCCTGAAAGGCACATGAAACCAAAATGCATATCACTTTAAATATAAATACCTACGGCCTACAAAGTACAGCATTCTAGCTACATGTAAAACCAAAATACATGAAAACACTAGAATCAAAAGCACATGACATACACGCATGGATCAGTTTTAACCCGTATAATGTATACATGTAATGAAAGCTGTTATCCCACCGCCTTCGGGCGGCGCGGTGGTCTTGGGGTAGAACATCGGCTTCCGACGCAAAAGGTCCGAGTTCGAATCTTAAAGATTGTGTTCCCTACTGGTTGGTTCGGTGTCAGTATAATGTGACCGGCTGAGACAGGAGTCATGGTATCCCCGCACTGTCTCGTGTGTGGCAGCACATAAAATTGTCAGACGTCCTTCTTGGGGCCCGTCCACAATATAGCCTGTATAGTGCTGATGTTGGACGTTAAACCAACTCAAGTCAACTCAACTCAATCCCACCGCCTTCTTCATCACTCTATGGAGGAGAACTGGCGCACGTTTTAGAGCGTTGGTCTCTCAGTCATGAATCTCCTGTTTGAAACTCACAATTGTTGAAATAATTATGTATAATGTTTATTGGTTGGGTCGGTGTCAGTCTAATGTGGTCGGTTGAGACAGGGGTCCAGGTGTCCTCGCACTATCTCTGTGTGGTAGCATGTAAAATTATCAGACGTAAGGCTTGAGAGTCGTTCAAAATATAGCCTTTAAAGTGCTGACGTTGGATGTTAAGCAACCAGTTCACCTCAACTCAACTCCCTGCATTGTCTCTGTGTGGCAGTAGGTAAAATTTTGAGACGTTAATCTTGAGACTCGTCTTATATATATATATATATATATATATATAGCGTATATAGTGTTGATTCTGGACGCTTAACAAACAAAGTGCACATTAGAATGTAATTAGTTTCAACATTGTAAAGCTCTTGATGCTCGTCCATAATAAAGTCTATGACGTTGGCCACAAAACATCAAACAATCTTCAACACTTTGTACACTATTTAAAATTTGTATTTAACTGTGTTCTATTTTTATATTTCCTCAGATGTAGTTTCTGGGGCAGCAACTGCAAGTGTACTGCACGCCTTTGGGCGGGCTGAAGACTTTCCTACTTAATAAACTTTTATTTAAGAAAATATAATAATTGACTTGAGTGGCATTTAATCTGATTTGTTTCATCATTGGACTGAAAATTTTAAAATGAATTAAAATTCACCACAGTTACCGTGGTACTTAAAAACGTGTTTTGTTTTGTCTTTTTACAGTATTTTTTTTTTTTACAAATTTGCGGCCTATGTTTATTTTCTTTCTATGGCAGATAAATACTTCACAGTATGATCTAATCAAAACATTTTCGAGGGTCTGTTATCACTCGAACTGATATAGAATTTTTTTTTTTTTTTTTTTTGTAAACATAATTATATTATACTCATTTTCCATTTATTTTCCCTTTAAAGTTCTCTGCGTTACGAGTTAAAGAAAAGAAATTCTAATAATATGCAATTTGACGAAAGAATTAAAATTTAATTTACAAAAAGGTGACATTTTTCCATTGTTTCTTATTTATATCTTTTTTGTGTTGTGAACAAGGCTTCCAAAAATAGAAGGCCAAGTCACCGAAATTTTCATAAACTTGCAGCAAGAATCAAAGTGAGCTATATTTTGAACATCTTCGCATTACGCTGCGCAACTATTATTTAGCAACAATAGGTATCAAATAACCGATCTTTTATGAATTTCCAAAATAACTCAAAATAGTGCGCACATAGATAGGACAGTTTACATAATTATTTGCAGTGTAGGCTGATCGTGTGGGCTGAAAAATACTCTCTAAGTACCACTCTGTCATATCTATGCTTAAAATTAAAGGAAATAAAATCACTTGTATCCTTGGTGTACCAAAATCGTTTCACCTCTTTCAATTCGGTGACTTGGCCTTCTATTTTTGGACGCCTTGGTTGTGAATAAACGAAAAACTGCGCTTTACAAGCTTTTACGTCATTAATTTCGAAAGGTTTTTTCTGTCTTTCCAACATATTTTTTTTTCATTTTTTAGTCTTTAGTAAAGATGCATTGCTTATGCTTTCATAACTTTGATATTTGTTTTAGAGGAATTATGACTATAACGTTTAAGGGATTATTAAAACATATCTAACATCTAAGACATTTTTAACATCTATTTGTTCAGCTAACCATTGTAAAGGTTGCACAATTATTCTTACCTACCCCATCTTCAGAAGTAAACGAAATATTACAAAAGAAACCAAAGACTAGACGCTTCAGACAGTTCAAATCAGTACTTACGGATAATGAACTAGCTAGGATCGTAAGGATAACAATTTGGCAGCTTACAACTCGTTTTAAGCCTTCTTATTCTCATATTTTAAGACGAGTTGTAAGCTGATCGTGACGTTGTACTTTCGGCCCCGGGTCTAGATTTTAATTGTCGCATATATATTGCTTATCTACGCATCATGCCGCTTGTTCCATGTATCCTGTCACATACATATCTACCATTCTACTTCACTAAAAAGTAATCTAAAGTAATGGTTGGCCATAGAAAGAGAAGCGTGTCACTACAGTTGTAAAATCATCTCATCCAAAAATCTTTAGTAAGTTAGAAATGAGATAAGGCGCTATACATTGTACGACTCAATTGGCGAGCTGGCTTCTAGTTAAAGTCTTCTAAGCCTCAAGGAAGAATCTTTACAGAGAAGAACCCATAGTAGGATTCCCAGAACCTTGTCAGTCACACCAATGTGCTCACACAGGGAACTTCCAGGTGTAAAATAAGCTCTCCACTTACTTTGTACTCCAGACCGGAAATCGGTGTGCTCGATGGACGGCAGTTACCAATAACCTTTTTTTTTAAAAAATATATTGTAACAGACTGTTGGGCTGCAGGACGTAAAGGTCGAGAGGTACACGGGCCTGGCCGGGCATTCATTGTGGGAGCACGACAAGTTATACCGATACCGAAAGAATCAGTATGGAGGATGGTGTATCCAGCGATATTCAAACCCCGGAACTCTAGGCTCACAATATACTGACACCGACCCAACCACTAGGCGGCAAAATTCTGCAGCGAAAATTTGCCCGGTCTTGGGTTCTGGCTCGCGGTCTTTCCGATGCAAGGACATGTTAGCATTCATTGTTTTAGTTGTGCACCTTAGACATCGCGATAATTCTAGGATAGCTG
>RQTK01000793.1:9437-81937 GCA_003991915.1 Elysia chlorotica | reverse complement strand
TCTTTTGTTTTGACAAAGGACATGGACATTTTTTTGTTTATTGTCTTTTTGTCTTTTCGGTATAATTTTAATTTCAAATAATTGTTTGTTTTCTTTTAGGGATGTAATGCGAGTCAACAAGGGTTTATGATCCTTAATAAGCACAAGTCGATAATTTTTACTTTTATACATATAAGTAAAAAGCCAGAGCCCATTCAATATAGAGAAACTTGTACTTTAATACACTGCTACGTTTAATTTGAAATAAAACAAAAATAAATATCTCTGGTTTTGGATAATTATGATAAAGTTGTGATATTTTCAGCCACTGTTAAAGTGCAGTTAATTCCTATCACACTTAATGACTCCAAAAGACTAATTCCGACGTGTGTCTGATTCACCGCGGTTACTTCACACGATTTTTTTTATTAATTAGATTTAGAAGTACCTGGTAGTGGTACAGAGTGGTAGCCTAGTCCTAGTGGGCATGCCTCTTGTGCAGCTGTATTGAGTTTTTTATCGTGTCTTTTCATTTTCGGCCAAAATTATTTTGTAGTGCCACCAAGGCAGGCACTACAGATTTGTGCAGGTTCTTTCAACAAATACCAGGCTAATTGTTAAAAACTGACAAATCCCAGTCCCAAAAATGGTAACAATCACAGGTGAAAGATTCTTGTGTCGGCGTGGTGCGTTATGCGTCTCTTTTATTTCCTTAAATTCACACCAACTAAACTTCTGTGATTAATTCTGGTGTAGTGGGACCAGCCCACACAATGTTAATTGTTATCCTTTGAATTTGACAAGGTTCACTCCCTCCAGCTTTCTCATACATGTACCGTCTTATTTTATGAGCAAACTGCATTATCTGATGCTGTGACAGTATTATTTAGTAATTAAAAGAAAAGTTAAAATATTGGAGTAAAACGACATAAGATAAAGCAATGATTAGGTGAAAATCTACATATTTATTTCACTGGAAAAAAAAAAATTCAGTGATTGCCTGTTGCACAAATCACAGGCATAATTAGATACTTTTATTCAATGCAACTGAAAGCATAATAAAAAAATATTTATATACAGGGGTCAGCCTTTTAATAGCAAAATCTGTCTGGCCTATCCTTGTACATCACTTTTCCATTCCGATATTGACTCTCCTTAAAATCCTGTAATAGAAGAAAGACGGAGAGGGGAGAGGGGAGTTGGGGGGGGGGGGGGAATTAAAAAAAAAAAAAAAAAAAAGAAAACAACACAAATTGAGAAAAAATAATTAAAAAACAAAACAAAAACAGGAACCAACACAATTTGGCTAAAATTTTGGATTCTATAAAGTATCAGTATCCCTGAAGTTTAGAAAGGAAAATCTTCTTATTTTTTTAAACATGCAATACATGTCACTCGATAGAAACTGTTTTTATGTTAACAATAAGATTATTTGTCTTTTTTTAAAGCAAATACACAAATTACTTCACATTTCCCATTTAAAGTCTATGGCATAAACCTATTCTTATGTTGTGAAGTAAAAAAAAAAAAAAGGCTTTTACATTTCAGTTAAAATTATGAAACTTTTGGTTTGAAATCTTATGTATTGGTAGTGGTAATCCTCATTTTAAATTATATATATACATGTATATTACTTACAGATCCTATCTGGCTATCTTTACTACAGTCTATAAATGTAATTACAAAAGATTGGAGATCCTATGACATATAGACATGAGCAGAACTAAATGCACCCATTTGGCAGCTCACACTCACTGCAGCTAAATACTCTATAAACCCCAAACAAAATGTAGATTTTCAGGAGGGGACTGTTGAAGAACTAAGCCTCATAGGTTTGGGTCCTAAGTTCTCTTTTTCTCATGTTTCTTACGCCAGCAAACAAGCGAACAATCAACGTTTATAAGTTTCCACAGCCTTTTAACTTTTGAAATGTTATACATCGAAAGGTTACCAAACAGTGCTTGGGAAAGCTTCCAAGCGTGGATTAAGAATTAATCAGTAAAATAATGATTGTTACTTCCCATTGATGTGGTCAAAGATCACCTTCATTCTTAACATGAAAAAAAATAATTAAATAAATGATTGCTTTTCGTTTAAAGTACATATCCATGGCCTGGAATTCTTGTTTTTTGTTCGATATTGCCCCTATTTTCTAAAACAAAGATTGAGAACTTATGGGGGAAAAAAGTCAAAGTTTTGCATTTATAACTTGTGATAGTTGAAAATTAAGAATCCTCTAGTGGAAGTTGTTTTATATAAAATTCTGTTGTTTCTTCTTCTTTTTGTGTGTATATATCTAAAGAAGTTACTAATGCTGAGATGTAGATTTATTCTTTGAAGTTTTACAGGTTTCGGATAAAAGTAGACAATCTGAGTGATAAAGGCCAAGATCTGATTTTTTTTTAAGCAATGGCTGTCAAAAGATCATCTAAAGAAAACGGAGACTGTGCGCTGGTCAACATAAAAAAAGTCCTTCAAATTTTAGACTGCACTGTATCTTTTTTTCAGCAATACATTTTTCTTTTTTTCCCCATTTCTCTCCTTTTTTATCCTATTAATATCTTTTAATTTCAGACAACCTATATACATTCTTATGTCACATTAATTCCTCCTTTAGCCAAATTATTTCATGAGGCCAGTTTATTGACACACCTAGTGAAATCACCGCTGATGTTATTAATCAGTTAAATAAACAGTGAAAAGTCACATGGGCTCTTATATTAAATATAACTTTATGGCTCTAAGTCTTTAGAAGAAGGTATTTATCAATTTTGTTTTCTTCTCAAAACAATTTGTACACATATGCACATTACGTTAAAGAAGGTTATGGCCTGCTTCAGATTTTTCTGTGTCTACATCAAATTAAAAATAAATGAAATATGTAGATTTATAAAAGCTTCTAGAGATTCTGTCTTATTTCGAATTTTACAAGTCTATGATATCAATTATACTTTATTTAAAATTACTGTACAAATAATATATTTTTATTAAATTGCACATTTTCAAAATTTATCTTAAACAGTAATTGTTTTGTTTAAAAAAATGTTATTTCATGTGGAAAGCTTACCCTGTTTCTGATGGTGCCCCATGTGAGGAGACCCACTGGAACAGCAAAGATACAGAATGCGGCAACTGCAGACCGGAAGGTTCCTTTGAAATGTTCAGCCTGAGTTGCTTTCAATGACATGAATCTCTGAATAGCAGGATCATGCTACGAAAAAGAGATATAAAAAGAAAAAAAAGTCCTATAGTTATGAAAGTTAAAAATTGCCATCTTCTTCTTTCAGCCTGTTACTTTGACTTATAAGAATTAATTAAAATGTAAGCAAGATTAAAGTTTCCAACTCGCCCGCCTTTTTTCTAGGCCTTTATGCTTCATAAATGCAGGTAATAACCATGAGGGACCCTACAAATTTTCATTGGAGAGAAATTAAATTTATTTATCTATAAATGTATTATAAACATTTGAGAGATCCTGAATATAACAACAGAGACTGTGTTAAAAAAAAAAAGTTAAAATGCAGCATGATGTACTTTGTAACACAGTGAAAATGTGAAAATAGATGGAAGATGTATTGCAATTAAAGTATAAATACATAAAACATGGATATTTTTCAGATGTGTGGACTGTTAATGTTCAATTCCCTTTCTTTTTCCGTCCCTATTGTATACACATATTCTTAAAAATTAGATGCTCTATTAGCGGTACTTCTTGTTTATTATACATCACTATTGGATGGATGATTGCAACAAAAAGGTGGAGAAGTTAAGTCTAGTCGCAAAAAAGTCATTTAACAAGTTCAAAATTCTATAATATGCAGAAATTGTAATTTAGACTGGTTAAAACTGAACAGATAATTCTGTGGCTAAATGAGAATTTGATATAAAAAACTTCAAACCAACATCTTCACTCTCTTAAAAACTGGAAGTTCATGCTGGGCAAATAATCAAAGAGAATCTTAGCAACAAAGGGAATCCCCCACAAAGAGCAGAAAACGGACAGAAAATTTAAGAAATTTAAAAAATAACTGTTAAAACTATGAAAGTTGACTTCATCCTAGCAAGAAAAAGACCCAATAGACTAGAGGGCAATCAAGCCAAGGGAACCAAATATAGAAAGGTTACAAGAATAATCCATAATATTGCCGATTCAAAATGTTTACGGATGGACTGTAGCTCTATTGAAACTATCTTCCTTCATCTTCTTTGGTCTTTCTACTCAAATTTAACTACTTTGAATAATATTACTAGCACTTAATAGTATGTTGGATTTTTATACTGTCTTGGAAATCTTAAAAGCATGTAAAACAGCCATATCCGGGAGATTGTTCCAATCCTCCTACTGATTTGGGTAAGAAGGATTTGAAGTCGAGGAAAAGGTTTACAAGGCTTAGATTAGCTCTAGGTATAGTCCTAACTATTAAATTGGTTTAGCATTAATAATTAGCAGTGGGCGCAATAAGGTGTGCAGGATTTTGTTGGAGCGAATTGGGCAACATTTGCATAATGACGATAGATCTACTAGCATTCTTGCTTAAATATTAAAAGAAACATGAAAATGGGTTGATAAACCGTACTTGTAAATAAACCTAGAGGCCAGATTCTAGCTAGCTTTTAGATAGCTAGAATTGCCCATTTTTTTAACTGCGTGACACTGAAATTGCAGAACTGGCTAAACTAGATCTTGACGTTTGAAGTTTTTGCCATTTTATTTGTTAAAATTACTTACCAAGAAACCTCCATTCTGAGATGATTTAAAAGGGTTAGTGTACTTTTTTGTCCATTCTGCTTTGAGCGCCTCTCTCATTTTTGACCTTTCCTTCATCGCCCGCAACTCCTCAGGTCTTGCATCGTACATCTTCCACGGATCCCATAACCTACCGCTTCCCTGAGACATTATTTCAGGCGTATATTAAATAACTACGATTAACTAAATAGGAAAAAATTAATATGATACTGAAACTTCGAAAGATCCTCTAGTTCCAGATCCTAGAGGACGTTGACGCCATTGACTGTTTAGTGTTTGGTTCAGCCGAAATAAACGAGAGTTATCTGACTTGAAAATGAGCAGGTCGCCTTTGAAGTTGAAGAGCTCTCCTTTAGGTAAACAAGTAGGCCTAGCTGGTAGTGCTCAATCGTGTCCACAAAATAAATATTGTATTTTTTTTAAACTGGGATCGTGTTCGACTTGTAATCGTAAATTATATAAAAATAACGGGCCTACCGAAGGTGTATTGTTGATGTAATATTTACATATCTATGAGGCTACACCTAGGCTTCCAAAAATAAAAGGCTTGATCACCGAAATATACGATAACTTGTGCAGCACGAGTCCAATCGAGCTACTGTAGGCCTTATTATATTAATGAACATCTTCGGATGGCGCTGGGCACCTAATATTTCACTAAATACCAAATCGCCGATTTTTTATCAATTGAAAAAAAAACAAAAAAGCATAGCAACAAAATTAAAAAAAAAAAAAAAAAACACCCCCCCCCTCAACCACCAAACTATTCCAAATAAATAAACAAGGTCGTCGAGTACGATGTGTAACGTACTGTCCCCGCGGATAGTTCTGATCGCAACTTGAAACTTTTTTTTGGGCAACTTGTGGCCAAATCGCAACTGTGACTGATTTTGCAATTTTTCTTAGCTTTTCAAGATTTGTTGTAAAATTTCGCAACTTTATAAAAAAAGCAATAATTTCTTGTGTATTATTTCACATATATAGGAAGACAAAAAGATACTCAGGCAGGTGCAGAAATTGTGTAGCTAGATCAAAACATGTTGGAATTACAAGTATATTAAATAATGTGAATGTGAGCCTTTCAATCTTAAAAACAAAACAAAAAACTGTGAGAGAGAGAGAGGGGGAGGTTGAATTGAGAGACAAGGGGAGGAAATGAGACATAGAGTGACAGACAGTACAGACGGACAGACAAAATTGTATTGATCGGTAGATGGAAAGAGATGATTGAGGGGAGGGAAAGATGGGGAGAAAATGTGTAAGAGATTGAGAAGAGAGAGAGAGAGAGAGAGAGAGAGAGAGAGAGAGAGAGAGCAGTTAGTATATATCGTGGATTGTTTGCTCAGCACCCAGGAAATTATAATTTATATTGTATGAGGGACCCAAGACTAACGTCTGGCAACTTAACATGCTGCCACACAGATACATATCTCAGCTGGTCACACTATACTGATACCGACCCAACCAGTTGGCGACGAAAACAGACAAATAAATTTACAACGAGAAACAGGTTCACCGAACAACAATGCTTCATGGCTAACCATAAACATGAAAACTGCAGAAAAAAAAACAAAAAACAAAACAGAAAAAAAACAGACCAAGAAAAGAAAAAGAAAGATAACATGGTTAAATCCATCGGTTAGCAATAGTATGAACATCTCAACGATCGTCACAAAAAACCTTCTTCAAACTTTCTACAAAGACAGTCACATTTATGCACAAGAACAAAGCAGGGCTACAAGGACTTCTGTCTAATGAGGTAAAATTGTACTGAAACCTACATAGCCACTAGGGGACGATTATGAATTTGTCCAACAAGTACTGTTTAACCCTGGACTTTCTGGATACAAGAAAAACACTCTACCCCTTAAGCCAGCTACGTACATTTTTTACTCGCCAAGAAACATTCTTAGTGATTGATCTGTTAATAGGTTGGTCGGTCTAAACATATTTTAAATTATTTTTCATAAATGGGCCTGGATCAGTGTAAGTAAATTCTGAATGATTCCTACTACCCAGGCTTCTTCTCTGTTTAATATCAGGTACAATTTCAGTTGTCAGTTTTGAGCCAATGAAAAAAAAAAATATAATTGTTGTTGCAACTGATGCTGACATTGTTTTGTTGTTGCTGCTGCTACTGTTGTTGATAGTTGCACATATGGATATTGGACGAATCTTGTGTCACTTGTCTAATTTTTTGACTGCGTATTGGTCTTTTAAAACCTAAAAAAATAAGAAAAGAAAATTATGAGTACGCAAGTACCACATGTCAAATATTTTGACTGCATATTTGCATAATGGTCTTAGATCTATTATCATTACTAAAAAATAAAAAAGAATCCAATATTTTAACTGTATATTGGTATGAAACATTGAAATGAGAAAACAAAGCACCAAGAATCAAAACGAGATAGTGACGCTTTCTGCAGATCGTCCTATGGTTCTGCTCCATCTTAAGATTGCGCTGATTGGCAAATGGCGCTTGACATTATTATTATTATTATTATTATTATTATTATTATTATTATTATTATTTTATTTGAATTATTGTCTAGATTGTCTTCTTGATTTTTTTTTAATGCTTTATCAACAGGTTGTTTTGACAGCACAAGTTTGTCAATGTAATCGGCCTATGGGCTGTGTTTGGTGAAAACAATGACGAAAAAAGCTTTTCTAAAAACCACAACTGATGCTGATACAATATACATGCCAGGAAGAGTTTCCTAGAGCCAACTTTTAGTGGGCAACTTTTAATGAGCAAGAGTAACTGGTTAGTTTCCTACTCAGTTAAGATTGGACAGCAGTTTCCTTTAATTTCCTGCAAAGTAATGCATTCTTGTGCTATTCACAAACGATTTAATTGCTGAGATAAATTTGGAAATTTTAGGCCTATGATTTGCAAGCTTTTATCTTTAGTAACATTTTCCCTAAACATTACAAAATAAAAAATGTTTGAATAATATCTTAAAAATCAGTTATAGTAACTTTAACATTTATTTTAAAAAAGACGAGGAAAATGAAGAATCTTGTTTGTATTGCATACAACATTTATTATTATAACATTAATATTATATCATATCATCTTAAAAGTGGTATTAAACCTCCTGATCTGACAATACAGTCATCTTGATAATGAAGCACCAGCGGAGAACTACCAGCTCTCATTCACACAAAATAAAGTGATTATCATAGGGAAAAAAAAAGAGAAATGTTCATAAAACGTAAATGAATCATTTTGACATCATTGCTGTTAGAGCTTGAATAAGAAAATTAATTCAAACATTTTAGAAATGAAGTCCACAAATGTTTCTCTCCGTATCATCTACCTATGAATAGTAATCAGAGACTCCCTGATCTGACAAGACATTATTTTGATAATGAAGCACCAGTGAAGAAAACCACTTCCACTTCATACACAATAAAGTGATGATCATAGAAGTAAAAAAAAAAAAAAAAAGAAAGACAAATTCATCCTACTGGTATATAAAGGAATTAAATCCTTCTGACATCATTTTGTCTGGAGCTTGAATATGCCAATCAATTCAAACATTTTAGACGCAAAGTCAACAAATGTGCTTTTCCATGTCACATATAAATTGCTAGTCTAGAGGCAAAATAATCTAACTGCCCTCATTGACAACAGGTAATTACAATCATATGCTTCTAGACCAGCAAAATTGTAAGCAGAGACCTCAGACGTATTTAAGATAACTTTAACTTAGCAATCAGCAGTATGGAGAGCATTCCCTTGAGACTGCAGGTTGAACATTACTTGAAGCCCTGTGCCTTGATCTTGTCTATGATACTGCAGATCTTGACAACAGGCCCCAGTTTGAGGCCCATGTACTTCAGCATCATCTCACTCTTTAACAACAGAAGGGCTTTGCCATCAATTTCCTGGATGCAAAAGGGAAAATAAAACTAGTTAGGTTTACACAGGCAATTCAACCTTAATTAAAATCTTACAACAGGAACATTGTGACAGAGTAAAAACTAATCTAAGAAGTGGAGCAACTAGCAATGAAAAAAAAAACAACTTTAGAAGGATTTAATACAAGCAAGTGACTACTAAATCTTCACTATCATTGCTACAAGTAACAAACACTTTTACTTGGGTAGGTGAAAATGTTTACAGTAAGTTTCGTTTCACTTATAATCACAG
The DNA here is from genome assembly GCA_003991915.1 of Elysia chlorotica. NCBI lineage: Eukaryota > Metazoa > Mollusca > Gastropoda > Plakobranchidae > Elysia > Elysia chlorotica. Next base: position 73,049 of record RQTK01000793.1, on the reverse strand, counting down.
CCTACTGAAATAAGAGTGAAGAATCGCACATTAAATGGGGAAAGAAAAATTTGAATCAACCTCAAAATAAAAAGAAAAAAGCACACAACATGTTTTTTGAAGAGGTGTGTATAGGGGCTGAGACCAGCATCTGTTTCCTCAATATGAGCAATGACATCTTCGATGCTCCACTCTGACGGGTCTGGATGCCTTGAGATTCCTGGTTGGTTACTTCCATCATTGACAGGAGGAACAGGGCTATGGGGATTTGGTGGAACGGGACTGCTGATTTCTCCAGTGGTAGAGCTTGCTGTGGAACGGGACTGCTGATTTCTCCAGTGGTAGAGCTTGCTGTGGGGGGAAGTAAAGATTCAATTTAATAGATTATAATGTATTCTTGTTGTAATACTTAAAAATTCACAGAAATTTTGTGGAACTCCTGAGGAGCAGCAGCAGCATCAAGAGTGGTAATATCAACACAGTAACTCGTAGTACATTTGTATGCTCTTACCTAATTTTCATAAAAAATCCGATCCACTATTTTATATGTAGTTTTAGCTAGATCTTACACAGGGAAAGATTAAAAATTCAACTTTGGCAAGGATAAAATAACAAGGTGCAACAAATATCAGCTTTAATACCTAGATCCAACAAATATCAGCTTTAATACCTAGATTCAGTGAAAGTGACGAATAGCACAATTCCATTCACGACAATTACCGCAAACAACAGATAAAAGTCAGAAAAAAAAAGAAAAACACCACATATCACAGGCTAATGACTGGGTCCATTATTGTGATCATTGGGCAAGAGCATTCATGAAGCAGCTATGCGAATGAAGAACATAAGTAAAACTGCACCTGCTTCAAGTACTGATGATTGACTTTTTGTAGAAGTGGCCTTAGGTACTTTCATTTCACTTCTGGAACTCTCTGCAGAATCTGTAGACCACCTACGTTTGTTGGCTTTCCCAGACAACGAGATTTCCTCTTCAGAATCTGTTACAGAAGAAACTAATGGGGAGACAAAGAAGACTTGATAAAGTGCAGGTATTAGATTGGCTAACTTTGATAATATGTATAAAAATGCCAAGTAGTTTACATTTGGATCTAATTGAATGTGAAAAAAATCGTTTAGCTGAATACACAAAACAAAAATGAACCTTTGATCCCTCCATTGTAATGATTCTATTATTTTTGTTTATTGATAAAGTAATACAGAAAGTATCCCAACATTCTTTATTTACACAAGCTATTTCTTAGGGTTGAGAAGAACATTTAGTATTGATCTAAGAATATTGTGATCTGCAGTATTTATATTAGGTGTGGTCTTTACCTTAAACAGAGTCAACAAGGAGGCTATGATAAGCCAGTGCCTCTTACAGGTTTTTATTTGCACCTTGCTGATTTGTTTGCTCACGCTGCCTATCAGATCCATTATCATATTTCTAATCAACCAAACTACAGAATGTTTTCAATAAATTGCAAAAAAGAGGCAAATCCTATACTTAAGGTTTTCTAATGTTAAGATTTATTAGTGTAGATGGACTATGAAATAATACATATGAGAATCTGAAGAAATAGTTGCTACCTAAAACAATCTTCTGTAGGATGTGGCCACATCCTACAGAGCAATAAAATAGACCCACTGGCACACCTTCTCCGTGTCTTTTTCAAATTAAAAAAAAATCATTATGATGTATTTACTTTGCATATCAAATGTCACAGTGAAACCTCTTATACCAGCCCACTAGCTCTCTCTTTCCTAATTCTCTATTATTACAGCTGAACCCTGTTTATCCAAAAATTACTAATTTTTCTAGGCTATCTACTATCTACTATTCTTCTTGTTTCCATAACTGTTATGAAATTTGAATCAGAAAATGGCTGCCAACATTACTACAGTTTCTTCTTCTTCTTCTTTTTTTTTTTTATGAATTTTTACTAAATCAGGACTTCAACAAAGGAAATAATATTTAACACATACGATGTAGGGATCTAAACTTTATTATTATTGTTTTTTTTTAAACTGAAAAACCCTACTAAATTTACAGAAAATTGGTATCACTGATTACAAACCTGATTTCTTTGATTTGTTCTTTGATTCTCTGAAGTTGCATTTGGTACAAGGGTTCTTGCTGGGATCTTTTAAAGTAAAAAAGCGTTCACAACAGCCCAGTTTTTCCTTAAAACCTTCCAGGAAGTGCAGAAAATCTGGTAATTTGTCATGCGCCACAATTCTCTTTGTGTAGGTTCTCATATTTTGCGTAGCTGAAATATTTGAAGAAGATTTAAAAAAAAATTAATAATGTTTAAAAACCCAATACATTGTTATTGGTAAAATTTCTGTGGTTTCAGATAAAAATCAAAATAGAAGTTACACTTTAAAAGACTGTTAACTGAATTGTAAAAAAATAGAATTGAAAGACACAACTTTTAAATTGTCTTTTCTAAAAACTAATTTTTTTAAACTAAAAACCTAACTCATCAAAAGATTATAGACTGCACATAATGTAAGTGACCCTTTACATTTAGTTAGATTTCTTCCTCACATACAATTATATGAAACCATGCCCCTCTTACACAAAAAACCCTTGATGCTTCAAGAATTGTTACAACCACAACAACAAAATTTAAATAACCAAAGGTGAAGACACAACATAAAAAGTGACATGAATTCATATAGTTTTATCTTGCATTGAATATTTTGTTTTAAAGCACTGGTTCTCCTTCATAATCCCTGTTACAAAAGTAAACACCAAATCTAATACCTTGCACAGTTATTTTGCCAGTGCCTGGTGCGGCCATCTTGAGGACATCAAATACCTGCCTCTGTTGCCAGGCACACGCGATGCAGGAGTTGACTAGTTGCTGTTGTACACTCCCTATTGGTCCTGGTCCCATGCAACTTGGCATTTTATACTCCAGAGACCCAGGTTGAAGCAAGGGACCACACTTGCACTCATGGTTTACGTATAAGCACACTAGTTTTTCTAAGAAGGGGGTGGGGGGTGGTGGAGATTTGTTTAATAGAATAATCAAAGTGCTCTAAAAAAATATTTGAAGGAAAACCCCTACAAGTAAAAAAGTGACATGATACAAATAAACCTAAAGCCTGCAAAATTAAAGACTTTTGGAATATCCACTTTGTTCAGTGAGGTGCAGAAAGTGTGACAATGGACTTACCTCAGAACGTTTGAAAGATTTTTCCTATAAAGATCATGTTCCTACTCTATTATGATGGTTTCAATTCTGTCCGAAAATCTGCATTTTTAGATCTCCGTCTTATTGGTGCATTTAAATGACAGATGGCTAACAGTTTGCATAACTCAAAGATTATGCCCACATAAATCTATGACACTTAACCAATGCATTGAACATTTTTGTTGAATTTCCTGTCCTCCTGCTAAAAAGCCTTTACTATATCAATTTTTGGCTTAGCAGCTCCATTATAATAAGATATTGATAATCTTGATATTTCAGGACTACCTGCCTCTCTGACTGAGATATACAGACAGAAATAGAGTGTAAAAAGAAATATGTTTACAAATATATACTATTAAATTCATTTATTAAATAATAACACACAGAAAATCAGAAGTGAAAAAAAAAAGTTAAGAAGGTTTTTGTAGCATTAACTAAGGCTTAAGTATGTACATTTAAAAATGGTATACCTTTTTCAATATCTCTATCTGTTGTATCTGGCTCTGAACTTGTAACTTTACTGTCATGTGGTGAAGAATGGCTATACCGTCTTGGTGTTGCAGTAATGGAACTGGCTGGGTTGGGGTTGGTTGGACTTTTCTGAGAACTGGGAGAACATGCAGATGGACTTTTGTTGTTGCTGTTGGTTCCACCGACACTTATGGTCAATGCATTTGTTGCTGGTGATGCAAATCTTGATTTGTAAGGGGTGACTGTTTGTTGTTTTCATTTGAAGCAGGAAGGGAAAAGTGAAAAAAAAAATAATTGGAAATTGTTAGCATTAACAAATTAAGGAAAATTTTTTAATTATATAATCCTAACTCCCCATCCTCTTGTTTTAGACAATCCCTATCCACAAAGAGGCAATATCAGTATTTTTTTACTTACCACAAATGTGCTGTATTCAATTCAACTCTCAAATCTCAGGCAACTTTTTGGACTACTATTGCTAAAGCCATATAATGGACATAGATATACACTGTGCTCAATGCTGCTTAAGTTGAACAGTGCAATTCTTATCAAAATCTCAATTTGCCTGTGCTTTAAGTATAGAAATTCCTTTTTAAAGACGAAAAATAATCCAAATCCACTATTTTCTGGACACTTTTTACTCTGTACAAATATAATAGATACTGCATTTTGAAAGGGAACTGAATAAAAAACAAACTTGAAAAATTAGAGTTATGTGCATGTTTGTTAGAAGATCTCATTGAAAGAAGGTCCCAGGAAATTGAGTGTCCACTAGATATCTTTTATAACTCCGAAGAGCTTTCTAAATATTCAGTATAAATTAATTCACAACACTTACATTAAAATAGAAACATGTACCAAACTCAAAACCAGGCTGTCTACAATTCCAATAAAACAAAACAGAAATAGAAAAAAATCCATTGAACCTTTCATGCCTGGACTTTGCAGGGGGTGACCGCTTTTCTCACACCACCCCACTGGAAAGATATCCCTGGAGTCGTATTGACACCAGTAGTCAAATGCACCTCGCCACCCGTCAAACGTTATGTGCAGGAGGTCCTCTGAAACATCACCAATGGTGGCTGGACAAATCAAAGCAGGGTTCTTGCGATCAACGGCCTCCAACTTCTGACCTACTTGAAACTGATTCTTAGATGGTTTGTTGGGTTCCTAGAACACACAAAGCAAAGCAGAAAGCACAATTAAACAGATAATTTATTGACTCAACCTAATGATCTAATATTCCTATTATTGTTTCTCTTGTCAGTAGGGGATTTTAACCATAAGTAATGCCGTGCCAGTGGATGAAGTCCTATACATGTTAAAATATATCCCTATTTCCTCACATTTCTTTATCTTTTAAAATTGTCAACAACATATAATTGGAAATGGCATGACAATATAATATATGTAATGTATAAAAAAGCATAACTTTTCAACCAATTAAAGGAAAGGATGAGGCTAGACCATTCCACAAAGCTGCTAGCCTCTGTTGGATCATTATATATCAACAAACACTTGGGAAGTAGAAGATTAGGTTCCAAAGACTAAACTTAGAGAAACAAACCTTTTTAAAACAATGAGCTGGTGCAAGGAGAGCTCCGTTCAATGTTTTCTGCAAAAAGCCTGGCCAGCTAGAAGAATTCATTCTGAAACCTAAAAGAAATTAAGAATGGGTAGTCTCATTACCCCCAGGTGGGTAGTGTTATTATCAATCATAATAATAAAATGAATACTATTAAGGCTGAGAGTAAGTAAAGACATTTTGGAATCAATAAAAATATCTATGCATAACATGGGCTCTTCAATAACAAAGGAAAAAAAACAAACCTTTACGTTTTCTCATGAGTGGGTTTGGTTTGTTTTTCTAAAAAGAGTTTACCCACCTTAATGAAGTTTGTTATGAGAAATGACAGTTCTAAAAATAATTTTTACTTGATATTTTACATTTTACTCATACTGACCAACAATCCCACCATTTGTGCACACCAGGACACTTTTTGATCCTCATCTTTAATAATGTGCAGGATTAGCTGACTATAGAGGATGCATGTGATCCCTGACAACATTGTCAGAACTTTTTCATACTCATCACTACACTGGATCTTGGCTTAGTCAGTGGCAATAAATTTAAAAAATGAAGCACCTGGCTGCACTAACCCCCTCACGACTCAGAAAGAAACTGTACAGTCTTACTCTTTCAATCAAGTCCAATTGAACTTATTTCTTACAGCATTCTCTACAATGAGTACAATATGCAAGAGTAAGGAAAATGAAACCCAACAAGAACAATTCCAACACATAATTTGACTATAAAACTTACCTAAAGGAGGCTGCAGCATGTCATTATGTTCCTCGCAATATCCAACAGGATGAAGATCTTCAGAATCTACAAGTCTCCAAAAATCATTTTTATCGTCACTGCCATCCAGCCTCAAACGTAGCCTTGGTCCTTGAATATCTATAACGGTTGCAATACAACTTGATGTGTTATTGCGAGGATCAAAGGCTTCCAGCTTCATATCTTTGCTGAATTCATTCTCCAAAGGAACATGGGCCTAATTAAGTAAGAAAGAGAAATACATATTAGAACATGTATTATTTTTAGTACCTCCATCTTGGTTTAGAGTTAAATAAGCTTGAATGAAACTAAAAGTTAGGTTAAATTCAAATTTATAAGATGTCAGGTTTTTCTACAACTAATAGACTCAAGGTTTCTAAATTGAAGTAAATTTTATTAAAAACAATTCCCCCTGCTAAGTCTAAATCACTTTTCATTTATTTATAATCTTAAAAGTCGCTTCATAATGCACAGTCAAAACTCTTCAGACTTAAACTAATGAGAAAAGATAACGTTTGTCTCCAAGCTGATCCAGTTTATGAAAACGATCAGGTCTGACAAGTCTTATCATCATTAGAAAATTGATTGTGCCATGATTTCCTCTTTCTCAGGGAGAAATAAAAAAATTACAACTAAGGTATTTCAAGTAAAGGGCACAAGTGGCTATGTAAACATTTTGAAACAGTGGAATAACCTAAACAATACACTTCGTACGTAACTCACAAACGGCCACCAAAATATTATTTGCACCCCCACCACATATAGTGCCTTAGATTAGATTTGAATCACGACTATTTTCAGTTAATTTAGACTTTCAAAGCTGAATTTTCAGTCTCAAGTGGCATTCCCCTCTATGATAAACCATTGTTTTACTTCTAGTTTAATGAAAACAGTTTAGCACTCAGTTTTCAAAGTTTATATTTTTCACGTTTGCACTTATTTTTCTTGAATACATTATTTGAGTTTATGGCTGGACAGCAAAGTTTAATTATTCAGTTGCATATTTTTTTAACCAATAAAATAGAAAGATATTTTGATAAATACAAATTATTTTTATATAAAATTTAATTCAATTTACCATTAACTGACTACCATGGCAATGTAAACATGATTTTAATGTCTAATCATATACTGCATTAAGTAAATAAAATTAACTTAAAGTTCTCCTCAAAACATTGTAATGGTATTTGATCCTTTCACCTGTTTGAAATAAGTGGCAGGAGCAGCAACCGCCTTGTTTTCAATCAGGTACTGATCCCAGGAGAAACCTTTTATGATGAGAGCATAAAATTATAAAAATTGATTTAAGTTTTTAAAAAGTAATGAATTTTTTGTTCTCCTGATAGGTTCTCTCTAGATAGTAAAACAAAAAGTTTAAATGATTAAGTTTGATATATTTGCAAACTGTTATAAATGTTTTAAGATATACAATTTAGGATTTAAAATGACATTTTTCAGTAAAAACCAGGGTGAATCAGGCACAAGTTGGAAATTTTACTTTTGGAGTTCTTCATAGTGTGTTTCTAGCAGCATCAAATGCAGTTTAAGAGATTGAAAATTTTTTAACTTTTGGCAGTTCTAGAACCAGAGATATCCTTTTTATTTAAGTATGAAAAGTGTCAATATAGAGTGAATATAAATCTAATATGTTTAAAGCTCTAGCTTGTGACTGCTCACCCTGGTTGCTTTCAGTTCACAAATTTAGGAACTGAATCAACTCTCAATAAACTACTTTAAAAAAAATGTTCAATGCTAAGTATTTTACTGAATAAAACAGGCTACAGACATTTTTTAAAGTCTGAAAATTGACATTGCCCACTGAAAGGCAACCTTACCTTGTTTCTCCTGCATGTAAGACCATCCTCGTCCAGATGATGTTGACATACCAGTAGTTAAATTCTTGACTTTTTATGTCTGATGATGATGAAAGAAACATGAAAAATTTTACTAAGCCTGATTCATTTTTAGATTTAAAACGTACCATGTTGGGAACTTTAAATACTAAAATAGAAAAGCACTATTAATTTTTGTAGTTTTTCATTCTTTTCTGGCTTTGATTTATTTACAAGCTGCATACTTCGTTTTAAAAACATAACATGTATTGCCCATGTCTATTTACTTCCTTGCCAAACTATATATACATTTGTGTCCATGCACATTTTTTTTTTCTGTTTCCTGCACGGCTAAGTCTACACACACTATATTAATTATAGTGTTTTTGTCCAAATTATGCAAGTACTATATAATATGTTATTGAGTGTTTCTGTGTAAATCATGGGCATTATAAACACTGTGGAATGCGATTATTTTACGTCGCATATCAAATAATCTTTCTTTCAAAGACCTAAGAAAAGTTAAATTAGGAGAGAGCTTAGCTTTATTCGACAATCAGACCAAAGAATTTGATTTGAACAAAAAACACTTAAATATAGTGCTTGCAGCAATGCTTCGCTATAAACACTAGTACAGTACAATACGTGTATGCAATGCGTATCTATAGCAAAATTTGTTCCTGCACATCTAGAGCTAGATCTATTAATCCACACAATCTAAAGTATTGGTGTTTTTCCTAGATTTATATCACTAAACATTTTCTTCCAAGCCTCTCACAGATTGGGAGACTTGGCAGTTGGTGAGTTTTTATATAGCCTACATCTAGATCTAGATTAAGATCAGTACGAATAGAATTAGAAAGTGTCTTTGCGTTCGGTTCGATGACGACCAACCCCTGCGGGTTTTGAAAAAAAATCCTGTACAGCTAGATTTGACTTTATTATTTTTTGTCCTCTTGATCCAGTCAATGTTTTGACTCAGTTTTTACTTAGAATTTCTATTTTCTTGATCAAGGCATATTATAATATGATACCATGTAACTTAAAGTCTTACTACTACTATAATCTAGATGTAGTAGTCTATTGTTTTAGATCTACATCTGGATCTATCTAGATCTAGATTTACATCTAAATTCTATTATAAAGATCTAGGGAATCTAGATTCAGATTTCTGGATGATGGATCTAACCTATACTATAGATACATCTTGAATCTAGAAATTCTAGATCTCAATGTAGATTGGCTACTAAAGTCTATTCGCACTATAGTGCTTCTCTCGAAATAATATATAAAAACTAGACATCTGTATAATTAGGCAAATTAATAAATTTTAAATTCCAAATAAGCTTAGATCTAGATCTAGATCTAGATTAGTACATTCCAAACCGTAGATTATTGGGTTTTCATTCTTTTCAACTTTTCATTTTTCACTTCATTCAAGTCATCATGTTTTTCAAATTTTCTTTGCAGGAGAGTGATCAAAAGATAGGAAGCGGACATTTACCCTGAATTAGGTACGGGTTATATTTTAATCTGTACCCCGCTCTTTTTCATGTGTATTAGCACATAAAATTGTCAGATTCAGTTCTGGGGCCCGTCCACAACACAAAATAGCCTACATAATACTGACGCTGGACGAACTAACTAAACTACAACTCAACTCCTCTAGTACTGATAACTCTGTGGTCGGACCCCGAGACTCCGAGTGAACTAATTTTACAAAAGAGTTCCACAACCGAAAATTGATGGAATCCCCCAATCTTTCTATTTTCATCACAGATAGACCTAGATTTAGTTCTGTCAGCTGAATCTGTGGCAAAGGTCAAGGACTGAAATGCAGCTGAACCTCCCTGTGGCCTGTAACTGGATACTGACTGATATCTTTGTAGATTGCATAGATCTAGATCTAGATGTAGTGCTAAACCCAGATTACGAGAAGCGCAGACTAGACCTAGTTGTACTATTTAGAACAATAGAAGCTCCGAAGTTCACACTCAATACAACACTGATGAAATCTGCTGCAACAAAACCCTACCATTAGTCTAAGCGACCACCAGATGGGATCAAGATATAGAATCTAGATTCTAGAACTAGAAGACTATTAATGATTTAATCTAGATCGAGATCTAGAAATAGAATCTATAAAAGGTTTGTAACAATTTCTGTATTTATAAGATATAGAATAATCTACCTAATTTAATTTAATTTTTAATTGTTTAGATATATATTGATCTAGATCTAGTCTAGTTCTCAAGATCTTTTGTACAGGGTTGTCCTCCATCACAGCCTCTTCAACTCCTAAGGTTCCATATATATGGATTGTTTTCCGAGTCTTACACATTTTTAGAATGGAAGGCTATTGTGTTTCTCTATAATAAAATTGGGCATTGTATCAACGCTCTGTGCCGCTATAATTTACTCAACATAGAGTCTAATTAATAATCTTTCTATAGACCTAGGAAATGTTTTAAATTATCTGAAAGCTTAGCTTAATTCAATGGTAAAACTATTCATTTAATAGACCCCACTCAGATTCAGACTCATTCCCGGTGTGAGAGTAGTGAAAACCCTCCAAAATTGTATTCTCATTCCCCTTCACTCGGGTTAATGGTATTCAATTAGCATCTCTCTGGTTTATTTCTAGATCTATCTTTAAAATGGATCATTCTCCCCCTTTTCTCTCCTTTATGTAGGCTATCTCACTAACTTCGCCACTCAATTTCTGCTTTCTCCTCCTTATGCACCCAAACCTAAATCAAGACTTCTAGTAGTGAGCATTCTCAAATTTCAACTAGAGTTAGGTTATAGGCCTATAACTAGATCTAGGGTATATGATGTGACCGGCGCAGACAGAAGTCATTGGTATCCCCGCCCTGTCTCGTGTGTGGCAGTACATACAATTATCAGACGTCAGCCTTGAGGCCCGTTCACAATATAGCCTATATATAGTGCTGATGTTGGTTGTTAAAACCAATTCAACTCAATTTCTCCTTATCTTTCTGTCTGTCTGTCTGTCTGACTCTCTCTCTCTCTCTCTATCTCTCTGTGGGGGGCGCGGTGGCTCCCTGGGGTAAAACATCAGCTTCCGACGCAAAAGGTCCGAATTTGAGCCCTGGCAGTTGCGCTCCATACTGGTTGGGTTGGTGTCAGTTTAGTGTGACGGGCTGAGACAGGAGTCATGGTATCCCCGCAGCACATAAAATTGTCAGACGTCAGTCTTGGGGGCCCGTCCACAATGTAGCCTCAACAACTCAACAACAACTCTCTCTCTCTCTCTCTCTGGTCACTTAGAGGTGTGATGATTAAAAGGTAATGTGCCGGTCTGTTTTGATATAATGTTAAAGGTTTGACCCCTGGTTGATTGCCAGAATTACAAAGAGCTTGGCTTGCTCAGACTAAAGATTACCTCTTTATCTATATGCAATCTCTATTTACTGATGAGAATGACTGAACTAGCAAGCTGTGGTTTTGCAATTCGAATCTACAATGGTTTTGGTGTTAGACGAATTTTCAGGAAATCAGGAAAATAAGGCCGCTATAATGTAGATCAAACTGTTTCTTTCCCTGTAGAACTAGAAGGTGCAATCTCTTCCATTAGACCACTGCACCTCTCTGTTGTCCCATGGCTCTTTTTTTCCCCTTTAACATTACAAACTGTCTGTCTATCCTAGGTGGAGTCCACTGTATTGCTAGAAGGTAGAAATTAGTCACATTTGTAAGGCATTGACTGGTGTTGGTTTTTGCCTTTGTAGGTCCTGTTCAAAGGGCTTCCTCCTAACATAATAAAGCCAAGTCTTCATATTTTCGTTCTAATCTTTGTTCAATTTCTTCAGTACGCAGTTATTTCTTTCAATCTCTTCTCTTAACAATTCTTTGTTCCATGGAAAAACGTTTGTTACTCACAGTTACATGGTGGAGTTCCAAGCTTCAGTTTTCTTGTTTTGTTTATTGGGGTCTCTTCATGAATCTGGGATGGGTAGGTTTTTTGACAATGTCTTAATGTCAATGATGGTGGAATTTGTACAGCTGCTTCGAGAACAGTTTGAGGATTGGGACTAGGTGAGTAGGCTGGAATAGATCGAATTCCAACTTCCAGCATTTTTCCATGGCCTTTTGAGCTGTGAACTGAGTGTACCTCATTTTGACTCAAAACACCTCCTCCTCTTTTCCCCCCCCCCCCCCCCCACCACCAAAAAAAAAAAAATAAAGAAAGAGTGGACTTATAGAAAAAAAAATACCAGCATTTTTCCATGGCCTTTTGAGCTAACTGATGATGACATACATCATCCTTGATGACATGATGGTTTTTATTTTGTCCACTGCCTCCCATCTGCAAAAGGGACTGTCTTGACACCCAGCATATTGTTTCACGGTTTTGTAGATAGTTTTGGTAATTTCAGAAACCCTGTGCTTGTTCTAAGTCTTATAATAAGTGAACAGGAGACAGTTCCTATCACAGACATTATAACAAATTAGATTGTAGTATGGGAATCTTCATTTGCAGGACAGCGCATTGTTTTGTCCAAGTTTCCATGTTTCTGCTCTGTTATTCAATGATGGCAATGTCTTAAAGATTTGCAATGGATTCTCTTCCACTCAAACTGAGTCAGAAAGAAAGTTCCTAGGTGACATCAATGCACAATGTTTGTGATTCACTATATGTGATGTAAATGAAAGCTATGAATAGTTTCTATTCAACAATCATGTTCAAAAAGATTTGTAATTTTCTACATGTTAAAACTTGCAATTGAAATGCTGCAAGTACTGTATTGCCACTCATTCAGAACCGGATAGCCATTTGAGTGTTCGAAATAGAGACATCCAAAGTGGTTTACTCAAAATCTGACAACTCACCTTAGCGACCGCTATTAATGTCACCAAGGCTGCCGAGATATCGACGGATCATGAGCCTTACTTCTACAGTAGCTGACGTTTCTTAAACAAAAAAACGCCATTCCTATTCCTCCTTTAAAACTAATCTTTCGACAAGGTGCAGATACAGTGGTTGACGAAACCCTTTCTTGAAAAGCAATTGTATGCAGGCAGCAAAGTTGACCCCATTGACTTCGCTGGTTCTCTCAATGTGCATCCTAAGATTAGGAAGCATGCCAGAAATCTCACACAAAGTTCTTCCTTCTTCAACAGTTTTGATAGGTCCACCTTTTCTTGTGTTGACAAAATACGGGGGTTCCTGAAAAATTGCCGAAACAGAAACAGGCATGACACTCAACGTGATATTTGTCTTCTATGAGCAGGGCACTCAGTCAGTCCCAGGATTACGAACAGCTGATCAAACGAAAATCCTCTCTCTTAGGGATAACTTTAAAGAAAGTCTGTCCTTTTCTTTCTGTTGAGCCCCTTCCCACTCCTAAACGCGTTTGCTCAGTTTATTGTAGTTCAACATGCTACAACATTTACTTATACTAAACCGTTGGCTGTACCCATTGGTGGGGTTCCTGTTGCCCGTCATCTTACCCTCTGGCACTTGTAGCCCGACATGTCCAACGATATCCATGCATATGCTGCGTCGCGTGAAGCTACCTTTCTTAGTATTCACGTTACACTGAGGAACAGCTTGTCACAAGACATTGATCAGCTGGCACAAGAAGTAATGTGTTGGGCTTCTATTCGTGAGGACTCCGAATCGATCCAACAATCCGGGCTTATTCATTTGTCATATATTGCACCATTCTGATCGGGTCAGAATCAGTTTAATGTGACTGTCGTCTGAGACAGAAATCTTTGTAGCCAGGCCAAACGTTTATTCCCATCTGGACCCACTCGGTGGTGATTCTTGCTTTACAGAATGTGACGTCCTCGTGTTGAAGTGTAACACCTCTTTCTGAGAAATTCTGAACGTTTGTGATTCAACGCAAGGCAGTAAAGGGCAGAATTTATTCACGGCTCCGGAGCCAAAATGAACAAACAAAACGATACCCTTTGTGTCCCAGAAAAACTAGCCACGAGAAAGGCTGTGGCATTAACAGGACATCTCTCACACTGCAAGAATGGCCGTTGATCAGCTTCAACGGTAAAAGTTTAGATGTACATGTATTGCTTCACCCAGTTCAAAGTCCTGACATTCTACCTTCGAATTGCCACCTGTTCGAGCCTCTGGAGCGCATGAGGATGAATAAATAGATGACTTAGTTAAAGTTGCTAAAGTTGCTATGCTTGATGAATTTTTCTGTACAGATAGAGTGTAATGATAATTATTCTCTCTCACCAAGTCGATCAAAATGCATCGCAATGGGAACTATCTTGAAAAATCGATGAGGTTGGTGCATATGTTGTGTAAATTTGAACCAATCATCATAAAATATTTTTTTAACTAGACATAATTCAGCATTACTTATGGGACATGCCTCGAAGGTAAACGCAAATATCACGCTCCAATCGGCCCCATTCCTGCTGCCTAAAAAACAAGTCACTAAACTAACGCGTCTCAGTAGCATCAACTTAAACGGTTTGTCTGTGCTGATATTAAAACATTAAACCTTAACTGAAAAACGTCCTTTCAGATCTTGAACGTTTGTGTGCTGTGCATTGGAACTTAAAATTTCCCATTTGTGATTAACCATTGGTGATAGACTTACATTCTAGTTCTACTCTATGCAAATGTTCATTGTAACCTTACTAGTTCTTCGTTTCACGAATAATCTTTCTCGTAAGTTTTCAAGTCACAATACATGTACCAGTTACCTGTTGTTTTTTAACGCAACGCCCGAGACCTAGTTTTCACTCCCCTGATAATAATATACAACGCTTTGAATGGATTGAATAGATGTTACGTGTACATCATATACGCATGTAATTTTTTCTTGTTAGTTAAGCCCTACAAGATATGCCTATGACTATGTCTATAATACATTTCCCAACGCCACTCTGTCTAGTATCACCCCCACTTGTCTTCCCCGTTTGTTACACACTCACAATGTAGGCCTCGTGTATGTGACAGCATCAATGTCACCAGGCTTGTTCATTGTTAACCCGACTTGCATCTGTGACCTTCATAACATAAACCTGTGTCAGCTTGCCTGTCTATCTATCTATCTATCTATCTATCTATCTATCTATCTATCTATCTATCTATCTATCTATCTATCTATCTATCTATCTATCTATCTATCTATCTATCTATCTATCTATCAACCAATCTATCATTATATTATGTGATGTTTGAATCGTTCTCTGTTAGTTCTTTCAGAGATTGTTAATAAACCCCAAATCATAACTATTCACGAATCGAATATTGTCTTTGTAATAATATTGCTATCTATCTATCCATCGAATATTGTCTTTGGCGTATTATTTCATTATTCGACGAATACAAAAGTAAGATAATCAAGACCATATGCAAGCGATAATCATCATGTACAGATGTAATAATATTGTTTAGCCCATTGGATTCGAATGCGAAAGAAAGACCTATTCATCAGCAATAAATAAAATCAACAGCCGTCATGATAACAGCACTATTATGTAGTGTACGTGTGTGCCATTTTCACGGAAGCACCTCACCAGTGATTGCTTTTTTTTTGTCGATCAAGTTTAAATTTCTGCGTTGGAAGTGATTTTACAAGGGGCCGCCGTGCAACAGATTGTGGTCGTGTATGCATTTTAATTTTATTTGTACAAGCTTTAGATGGAATAAGACCTCACCATCTGAAACCCACACTCTTGTCTATTGATTGAACGCGCGGCGGAACATAGCTTCAACAGGAACGTGAAATAATTGACCAAAAAACAACAACAGCACACTAAACACACACAAACAACAACAACAACAACAACAACAACAACAACAACAACAACAAAAAACCCACAACAATAACAATACAACATTAACAACCATCCGATAACTTATACGCGTCCTAGCAGTTATAGATTTTAAATTTGAGAAGACAGCTGATATGGATCCATACCGATTCTCTGAAGTTGATGCTTGTTGTTTTGTTTGCCTAAAAACTTTTGTGTTCATTTGATCTCTATAAACTGCGAATCTCTCTCTCTCTCTCTCTCTCTCTCTCTCTCTCTCTCTCTCTCTCTCTCTCTCTCGATTTCGCCTTTACCCCACACGCATGCACACATACACGAACACCCATCTTCCAAACCCCACTGCTCTAGTCTATGATAATTATTTGACTTCCTTCTCTCACTGTATGAACCACCGTCATCAACCATAATTTGAAAAGATTGCATGTATAGAGATGATCTTGTGTTATTCATGAAGTGATCTTGTTCTATGCATGGAATAATTAATGTATCCATTCACACGGTATAATTTTCCATTAGTACTGTCGGTTACGTTCAATACAGATATCACGTGATCCAGAGAAGGTTGTCTCGAAGTGACCACCTTGCGTGTTCTAGCTTGCATTTCTTTAGAATTTCTGAACGATTCTCAACTGGATTGATCTGATCTGATGCAAACATGTATGAAGTTCAGTGCACTATTAAGTACGAAGCTTCCGAAAGATCAGCGCCGTGGACTTTGCTGGATATCATAGCTATGTACTGCAGTGAATGCAGTATACTGATACGCGTGTCATCTCCAGTTACTGGATACAATGCTGATAAGCTGCAACTCATATTATGCAATGTCATTTAAAAGATAGGGCTACTTCAAATCAGTGTCGCTTAAACTTGTCACCCTACGTTCGTATCAGTATGGCTTAACCTTGTCTGTCTCCTACACGCTGTGCCGGTATCTTAATAATTACGAACTTTTTCCAAAACCGCCATGGGGCGGAATCACTTCAAGTTAGTCAAAGTAGGCATACTGGAGTAAATTGTGCGCCACCGGTTAAGATAACACTCCAAAAGTAGTATCTGTAGTAGGACTAAATATCGACGTTGCAAAATTCTGATGAGGTGTCAACATAAAAGATAAGAAAGGCCTATCCGGCATGGAAAAGCTCTCTAAAGCCTAACAGTCGAATCTTGGATTTCTAAAGTTTGTGTGCTTTTCATTCTTTTTTTTTTTACTTCTTAAGGACTTCCACACGTGATGAACACTGTCATAGACTCAGGTGATTTACATAGTCATGTATACATGTATTTCACGCAAGCTTAGTGAAAAAATCTTTGAAAATGTGGACAGTTACTAAATCTATGGCATTAAAAGTATTAAGTAAGGCAAGTCAGCTAAATACTTTTAGTCTTACTGTACCGTAGACGAACCTTAGTATAAAATTAGAATGCGTTGCATTTTATGTACTAAAAAAACAACAACTAAACAGCAACAATAAACAAAAAAATAATCCACACATTATTTAACTTATAGCAAAATTTAGAGTGGCGAGTAAATTCTTAAACAATCCAAACCCAAGGCTTGATGTCAGCATGACTGTGGACCGGGCACACACACTCTAATGATATATATATATGGGTGAACCTCTGAACGTAAAGATTGAGCGTGACAGTTGTGCCCTGTATGCTAAGCCAGATACTGTAACAAATTCGTTGTGACATGTGTGAAGTGCCTGACTGGGTGAACCTATCATCCGATTTTGACCCCCTAAAAAAAAGCAAAAAAAAAACAAAACCCAAACAAACACAAATATACCACAAACAAAACAAAACACAAAAAAAACGAACAAAAATCTGTACTTCAGAAATGAGGTCTCCACCGTTGCAGCCTTTAAAAAAAAATCATATGCTTATAGTACAGCAGATAAAATCCTGACTGTAATGATGTGGTGTTGAAAAAATACGATTATTTGAAACTACTCGCCTTTGCAGGTTTGTTGCTTTGTTATGAATACGATAGTTGATGTTATACACTGTTTGAAAATGATTTAGCTAACAGGTTAAACGCAGCTTATTGTTGTTGTTATTTTTGTTTTTGTTGTTGTTTTTGTATATATCTAAATGTTTATCTCCATTTTTTTAAATCAGTACCTGACTGAATAAGGTAAGACTAATGCTTAGAAAGAGTGTCAAAATTAAATTTTTTTTTCAATTCCTCAATGCTCGCCTTTTTCGTCTTTACAAGGTAAGGGGTTCGATTTTTAAAAATCATAAAATGATTTTAATAATTTCGTTTTTGTTTCGTTTTTTTTAATATAAGTAATACCGAGGTAGATTTATGGCGTGATCAGGCGCGTCGTCTGGCGTGGGGCTTGGGGCTCCAGCCTCAGCCTTCTGCTTGGGCGAGTTGAGCACATGTATTGCTTAAATTAGTTCATAGCTCCAGCCTGCTGCTTGGGCGAGTTGAGCACATGTATTGCTTACATTAGTTCATAGCTCCAGCCTGCTGCTTGGGCGAGTTGAGCACATGTATTGCTTACATTAGTTCATAGCTCCAGCCTGCTGCTTGGGCGAGTTGAGCACACGTATTGCTTACATTCTACTTTGGACTACATGTATAACTTCGTAAGATCATAAAACATGCGTAACAAACTGTCACCCCGGCGATCCTTCAGGCTCAAGCCCTGTGAGATCTCTGTCTCTAACATTGATAAGTACACGTACATGTGATCGGTCAGAGTATCTTTACAATCTACTACAAGTTATCGTTACAATAACCATCACGGCGCTCCATTAAGAAACTTAGAAGGCTCCTGATAGGATTGGGTCTTGACCTTTATGAAGCCCAAATATTTTGTCCACTATGAATGAGTTGAGTGGGTTTAACGTCCAACATCAGCGCTATATAGGAGATATTGTGGACGGGCCCCAAGACTGACGTCCGACAATTTTATGTGCTGCCACACACGAGACAGGGCGGGGATGTCACGACTCCTGTCTCAGCCAGTCACATTAAACTGACACCAACCCAACCAGTAGGGAGCGAAATCGCCAGGGCTCGAATCGGACCGTTTGCGTCGGAAGCCGATGTTCTACCCCAGGGTCACGGCGCCCCATGAAAATGTAACCAATAGCAGAGTGAGAATAAATTGCAACCATAAAGTTATGTGGAATACATGGCCTTTTTGTGTTCACTCTGAGAAGGGGAAATCCTTCATTTAAAAAATATTTCTAGAATGGTTCAGGTATTTTATGTTCAGTCAGTTGTGGATTTCTTAATAGCGTGGTACATGAATTGCATGCCGAATTATTACTGTATTTTGATGTTGCCTTTTTTATTTTATCGACAAATGTAAGCAACTGCAGGGTTTGTTGCCTACAAGTTGGGTGTAAGATATGATATTTCGACTTAATATGGGGCAAGTTTGCTATGGTGGAAACTTTGATGGCACCGGACACTGATCAGCCCCATGTGCTTTCCGACCCACCCGACGCCACTGGGCGTGAAACATAAGAATGGATGTATTAAATTCGATCGGCTGACATCTAATTCTGAGCTAGCTGAAAAAAGAGCCGAAACATATACGAGTTTAAATTTCGAACTATATTAAATAATTAGTTTAACAGTGAAGTATCCAATCATGTACATGTTTAAAGTGAGCCAATGTTTTATTGTAGTATGCACTTTTCAGACTATTTTTTTCCCATTGTAATTTAAAATATAGGCCTACTGTTTTCTTTAGAGCTCTTAGACATACATGTACTTTTTTCGAATTGTGAGTCATAGATTGTTCAGGCCTCCGATTTTCTATCTCATCCTCTAGCTGGTTCATGCTTTCAACGAAGTTTTTTCATGCAAATTGTGACGCTGATTTATTTATTATAGCTTTGAAAAAGCGCTTCAACTTGAATTATGCCATTGCTATTTCCTGCCAGCAAAGACAGGAACTATAAACCTTGAAGTTAAATCCATCGTCTTTCATTAGGTTGAAGGTGCAGGGTGGGGTCGCTTTCACTTAAAATTTTAATTTCGGGCCGATCCCAAAGCTGCCAACCGTCTGAATGGAAAGGCCTGTCACATTAAAGAGACCACCTCAGCTTTTTGTGGGGAACGATTCAATTTCTTATTGAAAGGCCAAGTTTGTGTCATGAAGCCTCAGCATTATGGTGCCACAGCATGCTAGTCTAAGACGATCTATTGTTCACATCACATCCACCAATACTATGAATGATGCGCCAATACGAAGAAACAGCATTTCAAGACACACACACACTCACATAAACAAGACGATTTAGCTCCAATGTCTATTAGTTTATTATTGTATTGATAGAGCTCTTCTCTTTACCAGCACGTCATTGCCCTGGTCGTTTGATCATTAATTTCCTCAAAACAAGTGCAGTTCATGACAAAACCCTTTTGAGACCCACTGCCAAAAATATATAAAGAGAAGAAAAAGGGCTGAGCTAACCATGTTCGTCATTAGAAAAGCGCTGAAAGGAATTGCGGGTTAAGTCCAGTGCGCCGGCAAGCTCCATTCTGAGGACCTTTTGATTAAGAGCTCCATAGAAGTACAATGTATATATATTTTAAAAAATCGCCTGTAGTTCTGACGCTGCAGGAGTGTTTAACATCCCCCCGCCCCCAAATGCATTTCGTGATTTTAAAGACGTGTTTATTTGTACCTTTTTCTCGACTCTTAAAGACGTGTATATGTTGCTTATTTTCTCTTTCATCCAGACGTAAAGACCAATGGAGTGAAAGAAAGAAACGTAACAAAGGAGAGGAAGGACAGCATCTTTTCCAAGATTAGTTCCAACTTGTTTTGATTCAAATACGATCAGGAGAAAACCAATACTTAGTTTCTGTGATAAATTACCAACCTATACAATTGTTGAACTTACATTGTTTTATTGCCAAAAGTTTTACCCCATTAATCCTTTTACTTTTTACAAACGTATGTCTAAAAGTCGTGTGATTAATTAATTTTTAGAAATTAGTAAACGCGGATTTCAAATTATAGAAACCACGAGCTTTGAAATACGCTGTTGACTATAGACTATAGTATTAACATAACCAAGTGACAGTATTGTATTGTAGTTGTAGCACCCAAAAACCATTATTTTGCTGCTAAACAACCTGTTGACTATTTGTTTTACCAAATCGCAGCATTCTATGTTAGTTGTTAGTATTTACTCTTAAACACATTAGTCATCACTGTTGAACAAGCATTACCATGGCGGACACCAAGCCCAGCAGTAACCTGCTGGAGGTCCCATCACCCAGGGGCGTGCCGGTTAAGGCGGCGGAGAAGAACGGTGGGGCCGCTGCCATGGGCCATAGCAGGCTGAGCATGCGTCAACAAGCCCTGCAGCCCGACGGCGGTTGGGGCTGGGTGGTCTGTCTCACGTCCATGGCCACCAACGGCATCGTGTTCGGCCTCATCAACTGTTTCGGCATCCTGTACATGGCTCTGAGAGACAAATACGCCAAAGACGACCCCAACATCTCTTTCAAAACAGGTTAGTGGCTCGGGTTGTGCAAATAAACTGGAACTAAGTGAAAGTTTGTGTTGATTTTGAAGTAACCGTCCTTATTTACCCGTGTCTCTCGTCAACTTTTTCGGTATCCTGTAATTGTCCTTGAGAGACAAATATGACAAATACGACCACAACTTCTCCTTGAAAAAAGGTAAATAAATCGTGTGTTCTGCAAATGAACTATAAGTGTAAGTTTGTGCATATTTTAACGTAACTGTCTCAGTTTACCCTTGTGTCCGGTTCCATCATCTGTTTTGGCATCTTAACACGGCTCTGAGAGACAAGTGTGCCAAAGAAGACCCCGACATCTCCTTCAAAACCTGTTTAATGAGTAATCAAAGTGAACTGTACGTTTGTGCAGATTTTAACATAACTGCGCCTGATTAACCCGTGCGTTGGGTCGATCTCATCGACTTTTTGGTATCCTGTACATGTTCTTGAGAGACAAATACACAATGTATGCTAAAGACAAAGATCCTAAAATCTCTTCCAAAAACAGCTTATTAGGATATTATGCAAGAGAACTGTAACTAATTGAGAGTTTGCGGAGATTTTTTACGTTCTGATTTACCTGTGCGTTATGTCTCGTCAACTTCTGTGTCTCTGAGAGAAAACCATACCAAAAACGATCCTAACATGAACCAGCGATCATAATCTTTTGCGGACTTCCGCGACTTTTTTTGGCGATTTTATCCGTTTTTTTCCCCTCATTGCCTTCATAGTTCGCAAACACGGAATTTAGCCTTTGAGCGGTATAGAGACCAATTGTTAACACGGTGCCGTCTGGTCGGATTCATTTGCGAAACAATGCGTAAATCACGTAGGTTTATCTTTGAGTGTCATCGATAATAATGGCGTCACCCGATGGGATCCATGTGCACAGGAAAATGCGATACAATCAAAACGCATATAGTGAAATTTTGCCTCTCAGCGGTATTGATAATAGTTCTACATTGTCAACCGCTTGGACCCGTGTCTGAAATAATATGCGAAAGGAATAATTTTATCACGGGATAGCCGACCAGTTACTGCTGTGTCGAGAATAGTTGCTTTTGTTTTGACTCGCTCCCCTCGAATGTTTGCAAAACACCTAGTTCCATGCTTCTCTAGTTCATCCTTGATCGTAATTCTTCTAACCATGTTGTTACAATTCAGGGATGGGAATTTTCCTCGGAATTTTTTGTTTGTTTTGTTTTACTATGGGAAGTACCGTTGTATACTGTATTACCGTAATAAAAAACACAATTTTACATATCTCCTAAAAAAACAGGTTTGTGGGTAATCAAAGTGAACTGTAAGTTTGTGTAGATTTTTACGTAACGTTCATTTACTCGTGTGTTCGGTGTCATCAACTGTACCGGCATTCTGTAGATGGCTATGAGAGACAAGTATGCTAAAATCGAGTATCGTAACACATGCTAAAATCGAGGATCGTAACATCTCCTTCTAAATAGGATAGTTGTTGCTTATGCAAGTGAGTTGAGTTGAGTCGAGTTGATTTAAAGCCCAGCGTCAGCGCTAGGTAGGCTATATTGTGGACAGGCCCCAAAACATACGTCTGACTCTTTCATGTGCTGCCACTCACGGGAAAATGCGTGGAGTCACATTGTACTGACATCGACCCAAACACAACTAGTAACGGATGAAATCGGACAAATTCATTTTTTTTACTGATTGTAGGTTTCGAACTGGGGACCTCACAGCGCCCTACCACTTGGTTATGCAAGTGAACTGTAAGTGTAAGATTGTGCAGGTTTTAAAGTAACTTCCCTTATTACCCGTGGCAATCTTGAATGATGTTTTGATGTTAATTGTCATTTTGTTTCTCAAAGGTATGGCTCCTACAATATAAAAAAGCAACACACACACAAAGTGCATCACAACAATTTAGGTTGTTCACGGAACATCAACCCCCATGTTTATTTTCATAACACAATAACGCTGCTTCACTTTGTGTCGGATTAATGCTAATTAGAAAGAATGCTCAAGCTTTATCAGTGCATGCCCAAACTAACATGAACAAGGTTAAACAAAGTTGCAGTCCAGCCTGTTAGTTATGCTATTAGCTTAATTTGAATTTAGCATAGAACCTAATTTTCTTTTGCCGTTTACAAAAATCTAAAATGTATGATGATCACTCAGGACCTCGAGACATCCAATAACAAACCAAGATAATAAAAAAAATTCTTTTTTGGGATGCTATTCATAATGCCTGATCATACAGCATCGACTTTGAGATGAAATTTCAACGAGACATCCAATAACAAACCAAGATAATAAAAAAAAATTCTTTTGCTTTTATGAGGGGCCCATGAATTTTCTCTAAAGTCTACGCATTTACGTACATTTACTAGGCTTTTTTGGCTTACAAATTAAATACGCATGCCATTATGCCCAGGATTTGCCATTCTGTTTTCGGCACTTTCTTAAGGCCAGGTTGAAGCTGAAGTGTCCAATAATAGTTGGCCAACTCATCTACCCCCCCCCCAAAAAAAAAAAACAAAAAAAACAACAACAACAAAAAAACAAAAAACAAATAAAAATACCAACCTGTGCATATAATAGCCAACTACAATGGAGTTTACCCACACATTTTGGGGAACAATGATAATTATGTGCATAACGCGTGGTAATACAATAATGTTTATTCATTTAGAAAAATTTACACGAAATTCTACCCATGGCATGTTATTAATATGGAACACGAGAGTATAGTGAATGATAAAAAAAAGCAAACAAATCACATAAGAATCATTTTTTTTCGGGCATAGGTTGAAGCCCATCGAGCGACTGCTTGGAAATAAAAATGAGAAAGGTGAAGCAAGCTTGCTCTCATTTAAAATGCAACAGGTGGAATCAATTATTGTGTGACAATCGGACATGTGAGACCCATTAACGTTGGCCTGATAGTGACAGACGCGCGCGTGCTAGTCTAACATCAAAGTCTATCGTCTAAAATGTCGAAGGTTCTTTTCTCACTCTCAGCCTAAGGTGGAGTTGTGTGTGAGTGTGTGTGGTTGCTTTTTTTAGGGGGGGGGAGTGTTCTAGTGGCTCGAAGGAGGAGAACAGGCCAGGGGCAGAGAACAACCTTATGTAAGCCTTGACAAAAAAAAATTAAGGCTTTGTGTCGTTTATAACAATAAAGAAAAATAATGAAACTACAAATTAATAAACCACCCATCAGACAAAGAGAACAAGCACCGGTAGTTAAAAAAAAAACATCTATGGAAGTCACTATTAAACAAAGAGGAAAGGTAGTGAACAGCATGCAACGCCTTTAGCAGTGATGCAATGTGTTGCAATGTATCCATCTGTTTTATAATTGCGACTGACGAAAGTCTTGCTGTCGAAAATACCAATTCATCATCAACATTAGAAACGCTCAATATGAGGGTTCGCTGACAAAGGAATGGCAGAATAGTGACAGTGAAACTATTGTAAACACTGAAAGAGGTGATGAGAACAAGTTGAATGAGGAAGTGTTGATGCAGTTGAATGAGGAAGTGTTGACTAAGGCAACTGCTCCTGCTTCGACTGCTAGCCCTCGCATTTTTAAAATCTCTTTTGTACTCTACGGAAAGCAATCCATTTTACAAATTTATAAAAACAATAGCCTATGCATGTAATTCATAAAATCTTCAATTTGTTAGCACTGTTAATGTTATCAAAAATACATGAATGTGATGAAAAAAATGTAAACATCATTAAATAGCGTTTCCTCATAATTCGCTTTATGGTGCAATTATGATAATTGAGAATTAACAACACAACAAATGAAGACATACATCAAAGTGTTGTATGGAGTGTAATATTTCTCAACCATACCATTATAGATCACCATGTAAAGTAAGGGAGCGCCTGTACTGTATTAAGCTAATTCTCTGGTCTGACTGTGAGAGGTGTAGGGTTCAAATCTTCGCAGGTGAACTATTGGACTTAAAACAATTTTTTTGAATTAGATGAAAATAATACAAGCAAAGTCCGTCTTTAGTGATAAATTGAACAATGTACCTCGTTGCTGTGTATTCCCATCCTTCTATTCTCTGTCTACTAGAGCAGCTTCCCTTTACTTAAACTTTATGTATATATTATCTTCTTCAATTAAAACTTACCATACAGCCCATTACAAAAATAATTTAAAAAATTAAATAAACAGATTTTAAGGTCTTGCGCGTAAAATCCCATTTTCTACGATGCCAGAGCAACAAAAATTGAATTTGAACATTATATGTATATTATAACTATAAGGATATATCCATCTAACTCTTCTTTTATTTTTTGTTCCTCAGCATGGGTGGGATCTGTGAACACAGGAGTCACGTTTTTTATGTGCATGATCTCCAGCGTCCTGAGCGACAGGCTGGGCATCCGCGTCACGGGCTTCTGTGGAGGGGTCCTGGCGCTCATAGGCATCTTCAGCAGCGCGTTTGTGGAGGACCTGATGCTGCTCTACCTGACCTACGGCGTCTTCATGGGCTTTGGGTTTGCCCTGGTTTACACAAACTCTCTAGTCATTGTTGGGCATTATTTTCGGAAGTAAGCGTATACCTACTGTATTATTATTGTGTGAGTGCGGTGGAATTATCATTCTGTATGAGTGAACTTAAGCTATGTAATTTTATATCGTAGCGCGCTTTGAGCTTCTTTAGGGAAAGCGCTATCTAAATGAAATTCACCACTATTATTCCTGATATTGCCTACAGAACCATATTACAGTTAGCAATACAAGTATATAATATTAAAACTTTAACTATTGTAAAGATGACTAATTTGACCTGATGCTCCTCGTTCTCACATATGACATTTTCACGGGCCTTTGATTTGCACTAGTGTACACAAACTCTCCAGTCATTGTTGGCTACAATTTTCAAAAGTAAGGCTATACAGTGTACCTATATTAATGTAAAACTGGTAGCAATGGTACAAGTAAATAATGTTACTATATCGTAACAATGAATATTTTGACTTGATGCTCCAACAATAAATAATAATAATAATAATAATAATAATAATAATAATAATAATAATAATAATAATAATAATAATAATAATAATAATACAATTTACTAAGAGTAAACCAGGGTAAATCATAGCCCATGAATATGCCATAGGCTCCCTTGTATCCAAAAGTTAGAACTAAGAGATATAAAGAAAAAAAATCAATTAAAAAAAAAAAAACTGATGCAAGGTGAGATTTTGAAATTAAAAAAAAATTGAAAAACTCTTTTTGACTGATAGCAAACGTGCTTACAACAAATTGTAACAAAAACTTTTTTTATCCAAAGCACTATATAAAGAAAACAATAAATAAAATAAAATATAATAAAAAAAAAACAATAATAATAATAATGATAACAACTACAACAATAAATAGAACTGATCATTACAAACAAATTTTCAAATTGACAAATACATAATTTTACATGTGTTTTTCATTGACTCTCTCCAGGTATATGGGTTTAGTGAATGGCTTGGTGACATTCGGCTCTAGTCTGGTCACCATGTCCCTGTCATTTGCATTTCCCGCCATGTTGTCTCATTTGTCCATTCGTGAAACATTCTTTGTGCTGAGTGGCCTGGTTTTCCTGCTGGTTCTTTGTCCACTCACATGGAAACCGATATTTGTGAAAGGGGGAGCTGCGACAGGTGCTTCCCAGGCAGCTCTCAGTACAATGTCTATGGAGGTGAGTTACACTTACAGCCAATACCATGCATGGCAACTGGAAATAAATTTATTTTGACATTTAATTTAAATAAAATTGAGGACAGGAATTGTAGAGGAATGGATGTTGTGCCTGAGATGGCAATTTGCCAGGTAATGTAAGAGAGCTGTCCCACAAAGTAATGTTTGGGGAATTCCTTAGAATATTATATATATATATATATATGTATATAATATTATGTGTGTGTGTTTGTAGGTTTGTATGTGTGTGTTTCAAAATCAATGTCTGACAATTTGTACTTTTGTTACACAAAAAATGTGAGTGTGTTTTAGGATACATCTTAGCTGAATACTTGAGGGAAAAAGGCGTAAAGTAGCACACAATGAAGCGGTTGAGCAATAATACATGCAATGTTACGTGTAGAATGATATGGTCTTTAATTAATAAATCTTGAATCTTTTATTTCGGTGCTCAGGAGGGATTGTGAAATTTGTGTACATTATATACTGTTATACTGCAATATTCCTTCTTCATGATATTACCTACCTGTCTTTCCTTACAGAGCAGATAACTTATTAGATTTTTGCTTTGTAATAGATATGAATGCTTTCAGGTTATTTTCTATAGTAATTATTCTAAAATATTTTACGCTTCACAGGTCATACAGTCTCAATGTACAGACTGTTGCAGATTCACGAGGAAATTTCTCAATGTAAAAATATGGAGGAACAAAGGTTACGTTGTCTGGGCTTTCTCTATTGGATTTTCTCTGTTTGGATACTTTGTGCCTTTTGTACATTTGGTGAGTGCTGGTCAGTGTTTGCTTCCTTATTCACAAAAATAAAGTACTGATCCGTTAATTCTTCTCTCCCTTTTGCTTTCTCCCTCTCTCTATCTTTCCTATCTCCCTCTCTCTCCCCTCCTTCCTTCCCTTCTTGAGGCACAGGTATCTTAATAGATACAGGGGAGAAAAAAAATCAACAGTCTATTTTTAAGTTTATTGGATTGTTGGTTTAGATCTATTTATGTCCAATATCTACAGTTAGGCTATCTGTAAACAAATATCAAAATTGAAGACTAACGTCTGATAGTTTTAAATGCTGCTACACTGAGGCAGAGCAAGTGTAGTAGGAATTGTTTGTGAACCATTTAATATTATAAAGGCATAGAACCAACAAGAAGCGGACGGAATCAAAAGCAAAAGAACAGATTTGCCCCATTGTGTGATGGAATCGGAGACCTGGGGAATAAAAGCCCAGGGCTCTGCTCTTAAGCCAGCCTTCCATTATTTAGTATTTGCAAATATGTGAAAGTTTGCCTTCATATTTCCCCCCCCCCCCTCCCCCTTTTTCCCCCTTAACATTTAAATTTTTCTACTTATTTATTTATTTACTTATTTATCCATATCCTTTCTTTTACAATGGGCAGCCAAAACATGTTGAGGACACGTTTAAAGATGAGGATGGGAAGTTCCTGCTTATGTGCTTGGCCATTACATCCGGATTGGCAAGGATAGTCATGGGCAAGGTATGGTGACTTAAATTCACAACCATTTGTTTCACTGTGTCAGACATCTAATTGAAAAATTCTATAGAAAAATATAGAAGAAGTTATTTAAAACAAAATGTTTTCTATATATTTTAACAAATACCAAGGAATGGCTCCTTGATAATAAAAAAAAAGAGTTCGTTGCCACAGAATAGTAAGGATAATTGTACTAAAAGGAGCTTGCATTTGCATTTGCAATTTAAATACGAACAATAGACGAAGAAACCTACTCTGACAAGTGGTGGTGCTTCACATCTTGCATATCAGATGCTGCACGTGTAAGACATCATTATTCATATATATTGGATTGCTAGAATGGTTGAAACTTGTACATGAATAGCTTTTAGTTTGAAATATGCTAGAGGTTGATGAAAGATATTTATTTGTAGATCACGCACAATACTTCATGCAGTTCGGAGTGTGATGGACTTTTTTTAATTATGGAAAATACAGCCTATGTAATTTACTGCCTTATAAGAAAAAGAAAACTACATGTGTAATTAAGCTTTTGGTTTATGGTGTGCTTGAACAAAATTCTTCACTGTCACAAATATAGAGTCTGGTTGATATAGAAGACAATGGAATACATGACGTGTACATGTTTGGAACTTGCAATGTTTTGCTGCGTGCTATTTAAACTTATGCATCACTTGAAATTTAAAGATTTTTTTCTCTCAAAAATACAGTTAATTTGAATTGTTCTACTTGTTAAGTTGTGGCATTTACAAATTTGTGTTTCCCTCAACAGGTCGCAGATTTTAAGTGGGTAAATCGCGTCCGTATGCAGCAGTTGGCTTTTCTGCTTTTGGGAGTATGTACACTTTGCCTGCCTTGGTCTCCAACCTTTGGTGGTCTAATTGCTCTCTGTCTGGTGATGGGCATTTGCGACGGAGCTTTCATTTGTCTACTTGGCCCTATAGCCTTTGATATAGTTGGGGAAATGGGTGCCTCTCAAGCTCTGGGCTTCCTCTTTGGCATATTCTCTATTCCAATGACAGTTGGCCCTCCGGTGGCGGGTAAGTGTCCTATCCTATCTGCTGTAACATACACTACACATGCATTTGAAGTTCATCTTTTTTCTTTTTTTTTCGTGGCGTGTGGGGGGGGGGGGGGGGGGGGGGGGAAATGTATACATTCAGACCTTTTACTATTGTATGGAGACCTTTTGTTGGTTTGATGTAACATGTACACATGTATGCCAGCCTTCCTTTTTGAAGTTCCTTTGGTGTAAAGTGTACACGTATGTTTATCAGCCTTCCTTTTGAAGTCGATTTGATGTAAAATGTACACTTATGTATGTTAGCCTTCCTTTTCGAAGTCGATTTGATGTAAAATGTACACTTATGTATGCCAGCCTTGCTTTTCTGAAGTCGATTTGATGTAAAATGTACACGAATGTATGTCAGCCTTCCTTTTTGAAGTTAATTTGATGTACAATGTATACACTTGTGCCTTTTGCGTTTGCAGGTATTTGGAGCTAATTTTTTGTTAAAGTATACATGTAAGATATTCACATTTGAAGGCATTTGAAGTCAATTTCTCGTAAAATTTGTGTATATGGAGACCCCATGTATTTTTAGGTATTTTAAGTAGTTTAGTGTAAAATTAACACATGAAGACTATTCACATTTTTAGACAAGTTAATTGTATGTACAATTTAATTTTTTCATGCAGATTTTTTAAAAATATTGTAAGTATTTTAAGTTGCCAAATTCAGCCGTTCAGCCTTTTCACAATTTTTCGCACATTTGAAGTTACCTTGGTGTAAAATGTATGCATCTAGACATTTTGGTATTTGTTGATATTTGAAGTTAAATGTTTTTTGTTTTTTTTTACTTCATACATTTGTAGGCATTTGAAATTTGGTATAAAATGTACACATTTAAACCTACTTAAAATGGGTGTGGGAAAAGAAGGGAAAGAACAAGGCAAAATGATAAAACGAGAAACAAAGAGAGGTAAGTTGTGAATATTAAAAGAAAGGATGTGGGTGTTTCCTAAAATTTGTGACCACAAAGTCACCACTGACACACAGATTTAATAGTTTAACAAAATGTACGTGTTTGAGGATTAGAAAATGTGGAACATATTCATGATCAACTTTGTTCTTTGTTTCTTTTGACGGTCTGCCTACAAACTTCCAACCATGTCAGTGCCATTCTATTTCTTTTGATTTTGTGATCTAAGAACGTATACACAGTTGAATACATAGATTTTTATTACTCCTCAGGTATGTTATATGATCATTTTGGTTCCTATAATATAGCCTTCCATCTGGCTGGAATTCCACCAATTATTGGAGCAGTCGTAATGTTCTTCATTCCTAAAACCAAGCCAGTAAGTGTTGTCAATAAACTGTAAGGCCAGAAAAACTCTAAGTTAAAATAAATAAAATTGCCTCAAGACATTCATTTAAATGTTTTATAAAGAATGTATGATCAAATTTTTTTCTCAGAATTCAAATCATTCATTGATGTGATGGTAAGAGATCGAATCTAATTGAACAAAAAAACATTTCTTTTAACAATCACAGTTGTTCCTGTATGTTGATACAGGAGTCATGGTAACCCCGCCCTGTCTTGTGTGTGCAGCACATAAAGTTATCAGACATCAGTGTTGTGATCCGCGTATAGAGCACCACCTTTGTGTAGTGGTTATGCGCGATATAAAAATTATGTATTTCTATTATTATTATCCGTCCACAATATAGCCTATATAGTGCTGATGTTGGACGTTAAAGTAAACCAACTCAACTACAAATCCTGTGCATTGATGCTCAATTATTAACACTTCTGTGTGCATGTGGATCATTCCAAATGAGTTCTTTAAAAAATTATCAGACAGGAAATATGTATAGAAAGAGAATAAACAGCAAGAACAGATTCTCATTCTCGCTTACAAATTTTTTTTTCAATACCATTCATTCACTCTCTTTTCTTTTATTCTTGGTGGATTTTTTTTTTAAATCCATGAACACTGACACAAGATGTCGAACACAGGGGGTAATAAGTTCAAAAGACTAAAATTCTATTAAACCCTTGGTTAATGTTTGAAAAGAATATCGTGCCAAATAGAATGAATCAAGTTGAGGTCAGTTGCAATATTAGTGTGAAATGGATGGGTAGATTCGGGGTCTACAAAGCAAAAAAAAAAAAAAGGTTTCTGATTACTGAAATATGGTCACATAGGCGTGTTTACAATAAAAGAAAAGTCCATGTTTTAGGACGAGATGGTCAAAGAGGAGAGTACACTTTTTCTCATCAGAAGGTTAGGTACCAGCTTAGGCCGACTCTCTTTTCTCTACTGGTTGGGTGGGTGTCATTTTCTATTTTTCTCTTTTTGTCTGTCTGTCTGTCTGTCTCTGTCTCTCTGTCTCTCTCTGTCTCTCTCTCTCTCTTCTCTCTCTCTCTCTCTCTCTCTCTCTCTCTCTCTCTCTCTCTCTCTCTTTCTCTCTCTCTCTCTTTCTCTCTCTCTCTCTCTCTCTCTCTCTCTCTCTCTCTCTCTCCATTTATCTATCTGTGTTTGTTTCTGTCTGTCTGTCTGTATGTCTCTCTTTTTGAACAAAAATTAAAATAGTACACCACTTTTTAACCGTTATTAATATGGACTCAATTAGTTGCCGTAGATTGTGATATTAATTACCATGCCCAATAGTAAATCCGTTTTGAATTCTTTAATTCCTTTGTTTTCTGTATTGTAGAATGTACCTGCAGTTCTGTCCATTCAAGAGTTTGGAGCAGTCTCATGCCATGATATTTACCACAGTCGATTAGAAGTTGGTAAGTTGGGTATGAGATTTTATTTATGATAGTCTGAACGGTCACGGAAACATGTACGTCTGAATGTTTAAAAATGCTTTTTTTTTGTTTTTTTGGTGTTTTGCAAGTATAGGCTATATTGTAATGTTGTTGTTTTTTATTATATGTATAAAATCTATATAAGTTTATAAATGCATTTATTCATTTAATATATAGCAAGCAATTAGTGCTACCAGGGATATGATATTCATACTAGTGATAATTGTGCCATAGCTTATTGAAATTTAAAATTAAATAAACAGAAAAGAATAAAGCTGTGAGGGTTGCTGTCTGGATGTATTCTCTTTTATCAGTGTTCTTTCGAACCTAGGCATAGGTCGAATTTTCCTACACAGATTATAGACTCAGTTTGGTAAATGATTCAACCAGGATCCTTTCTTTTCGATTTCGCCTCCCCACTTTTTTTTAGTTCCCATTGTATGAGACAAAATAAATGGAACCATTTAGGAAGATCATGCAAGTGGACTTTATATGTTTCAACTCTGTTAGATAACTAAGATTGTAATATTCAGTAATGTAATGTATTACTGATTAAACAGGCAAAAATACTTAGGATGTATCAAAGGTAAGAGAAAACTTTAAAAGATTGATAAGCTTACTGTTCTTAGCAGTTTTTAGTTTTGTTCAGCCTTTGCAACCTTTTCCTGTGTTATTTCACTTTGGCGTTGCATTTTTTTTACTTTTTTTCTTATTTTGTTGTTGTTTTTTTGTTAATTATCTTGTTGTCCCAGCGAATG
The DNA here is from genome assembly GCA_003991915.1 of Elysia chlorotica. Classification (NCBI taxonomy): domain Eukaryota; kingdom Metazoa; phylum Mollusca; class Gastropoda; family Plakobranchidae; genus Elysia; species Elysia chlorotica. The sequence goes on along the minus strand of RQTK01000793.1, from coordinate 40,167 downwards.
GGAAATGTTCTAGTTGTCTAACCATTTGACTCTGTTTTTTTTTGTTTTTTTTTATTTAACTATGTTTGTTTCGTTTTGTTCTGTATTTTTAAAATTAAAGCCCATAATTTCCTGTGGGCAGCTCTTTGGTCGAAAATGAATTCTCTCAGTTTAGCTGCTCCATATTTATATTTAGATATGGTAAGCTTCCCTATCAGAATTGCCTGATTTTTTTTATCTGGTTATTATTAATCCCACCCCTATTTTTTTTTTCTCCAGAATTACTGATTTTTCATTCAACTGCCACCAAGTTCTAAGATGAACTTAAATCCTAGATTCTATGTATTGCCATAGCGTTCTCCTTTCTGCACGAATAAAAGAAGTCTTTCCTGCAATCTGTAATACCACACCAAGGGCAATTTTCTGTTTCCCTGATAACTATTCTTTTTAACAGTATACTGGTCGGCCAAATGTTGTGAAGGACCTTCTGCTGGTTTACTGGCAATTGAGTCACTGCAGTGCATTCCGCTGCTATAGTCCAGTGTCCCTCCTTTAAACTTACCCCATACTTTTCTGCCCACATAATTGTTTATAAAAGCTTCTTCAACGCTTTGTGTCATCTCATACAGCCGATTTCTTTTTAGTTTAGCCATATCCTCCTTCAGAAATCGAGTTATAAAAATGCTTTCAAAGTCAACTGATTTGTTTGCGTAATTTGGTTTTAATCGAGAGAAAGGCAAAAAGAAAAAATCTGGTGCTTTATATAAAAACCTTATCAACTTGGAGAGTTAGTCAATCTCTCTCTCTCTCTCTCTCTCTCTCTCTCTCTCTCTCTCTCTCTCTCTCTCTCTCTCTCTCTCTCTCTTTTCTCTCCCTTTTTCTTTACTCATCTGTCTATTTCTGAGTGTCTCTGTCTCTTCAATATTCTCTCTTTTTTTTATCTCCCCAAAGAAGATTACTTGTGTACATGATTGGATATAGGGTATATTCAATCTATTCTCTCAAACTGAATCTTCAATCTGAAGGATTACTTTTTTTAACAGTTGTACTGGAGCAGAGAGCACCAGAATAGGGGAGATTTTCCTGAGGTCTGCTCAATTAATATGTTGCAATAGAATCTGATACGTTATGGTTATGATGAAGAAGAAGAAAAAAAGAAAAAAAAAGTGTTTAATGTTTGAACACAAAGAGGGTCCAAAACTTATTCACTCAACGGAGTTACATTGCATTCATGTAGGCGGTGAATGTAGGTATTTTTTTAAAATATACTAGCTGGACATTTCAAATCTGCCTTTATTTTATTCCATCTTTATTGGTTCAAAAGATGTGAATTTTGGGAAAACTCTAAATATTGCTGGCAAAATAATGTGACTGTTGAGTTAATGAATTTTATATTTGAACCTTCCAGAAGCAGTAGTTCCTGTTCCACCGTCTGCCAGTAGTACAGCCGCTGCTCAGTCGGAGCTAGTCACGATAGAAGACATGAGCGACCTCTACCTCCTCGGCCACGAGGACTACAACGCTGATGAGGACATTGATGCTTCACCACGGCGCAGACCTCAAAACGCCGGCAGCGCGCGTGAAGGGAGGAAAGAGAGTGTAACTTTTAGGGATGATTATGATGAGGCTTGCAGTACAAAGAAAACAGACGAGAAAGAGAGCCAGAAGGTTCAGAACAATGGAGATGCAACTGAATCTGCACTGGCTGAGACTGAAGAAGAAGAAGAGGCTTTAGTGGGAAATGGAAAAGATAATGGAAAGGTTGTTGGCGAAGTGGATGTTTGATACCAAATGAGACTTCAATTAGAATTTGGGCAGACTTTTGACACATTTAAAAATCTGTTGCCAATTCACAGACACTAGGAAGACCTGTGCAGTTTTTACCAATTCAAGGTGCTACAAAACCTTCTTTAAAAGATAATACCTGAATGATGGAATTTTAATGTTTAAAACAGAGTTAAGTCTTTCAATTCAAGCTATATTTTTATGGAAAGGATTATTCAGCTGCAAAGTTTTCCTATATTTAGTCTATATTTGAACAAAGCTCACTCGAGGAATTGTAACGAGCATTTAATAACGAAACTTTGCACCTGAATAAAGACTTGTATATCTTTTATCAGGTCATGTTGGATGATTTGTCTCTCCTATTCACTTCTCTTATTGCCTCTGGCCCATTTATACAATGGTTGTCTGAGGAAATGATTCTCCACTTTAAATGTCCACTTTTGTCCTCCTCCTCCCCGTCCTACCTCTCCTCCTCCTCTCTTTTTCTATCCATCTATCCCATTCTCTCTCATTATTTCTTTTTTTGCCATCTCTCTCTCTCTTTTTTTTTTAAACTTCTTTTGCATATGTCATTTGAGATCACTGAAGCTCACATAGATATTTACTGTCGTAATCTATTTCAAATACAATAAATGAAATGATTGTAATGGTAAAAAAAAATTTTTTTAAGTTGCCTTTGGTATCTGTGCAGCTGTGAAAGCCTTGGTGTGCCTGAGATGTTACTGTTAGTGTTAAATATTCAGTGAGGTGTGTGTGTTTGTGTTTGTATTTGTGGATTTTGCAGAGAGACAGACAGACAAGAACAGATAGGCACACACATAGGGGAAGAGGGAGATGGGGCGGAGGTAATGGAGGGGGAGGATAGAAGAATTCCTGAATGATAGACTTCCCAAGACTCAGAACTGAAGCAGGCAGGCCAGCATATAGTGGTCAGTGCACTACAAGGACACGCATGAAGAAGAGCAGCAATTCCTCATGACTCATTGGAAAAGCATGCATAAGACAGAAAGCTCTTGCGAAGGACCTTAAAGAACACGAAGGAGAAAGTGCAGCTAGCAGAGTACAAGAGAGTGCATGACTGCCGAAAACTACTACCTACCACTGGTGTTCACTAATGCACCATCTGCCAGCCTCTCTGCAGATCATGTGTGGATCTGCTGGTTCACCTGAGAGCCTGCTCAATGTGACCATACCGAACATATTCATCATCAATTAATGGACAGACTTTTGTTACATGTATTAGTATTACTATTATTAGTAAAGGAGAAGGGAAGGGTTCATTACATTCAATTCCATTCGCTTAATTTTTTTTTGCTGCTTGATGGCCTCTATAACAAAATATTTTGGATCAAAGGTAAATCCACCTCCTACGAAATCTGAAATTTAAATAAAAATAATTTTAAACCTTACCACTACTTTGTTTTAAGGGCCTTCAAAATTTGGAGATAATGGTCAAGTACAAAAAAATTATTTACGTGATAATGTACTACTGTTGATCTGAATCAAAAAATATTCTGCCTTATTTAATTTTTTTTAAAGCAACCCCTACTGTGTTTTACTAAATACCTCCAATTATTAGCCTCTCTCTGGTTGGCTCGGTGTTAGTGTAAAGTGAACGGCTGAGACAGGATTTCAGGTCCAGTCCTCCTCCCCCCCCCCCGACTGTCTCGTGTGTGGCAGCACATAAAATCATCAGACATCAGTCTTGCGGCCCATCCTCAATATAGCCGCAATAGGGCTGACTATGGCCGTTAAGCAATCAGCTCAACTTAACTCAACCTCACACTGAGGGTAATGTCATAATTCTCCCAGATCTATAAATGTTATAATCATTTTTTCTCCATGTAGTATAAGTTACTCTAAGCATTAAAAATCTAGAGATGGGTGCCGCCATCTTGAATGGAATTCCGATATGAAATCTAGCGTAAACATTGCCTGTTTTGTCATTTATTCTTTTTTTTTTTTTTTTTTTTTTTTCGACGCCAATGGTAAATGCTGAAAATCTATACGGAGAAAATAATTATAGTGTTATGGTATTATTGTGATACAGTGTATAAATTTATGTGTATTGAAGGAAATAGGTCCCAGTACGTCTTCTATTTTCAGTATCGATTATGATTACAGAAGTCACCGTGTGCCCTGATTTTAAATTTTAGTAGAATCTCGTCACATCGTATTTCCTACAACTTTTAGAGGTGTCGCAAAACACAGGATATGAATTTAGGTATAAGCACATACTGGATATAAAATATCATCCAAAAATGTACACATTCAAGACAAAACAATATTTCCATTTCCATGCCAACAAGCATATAAAAGTGTTTGCGACTGATATTTTCCCTAATCCATACCAAAAAATGTTTTTTAAAAATGTCCTATCTCAAATCTAAATAATTATATTTTGTGAAAGTCCACCAAATACATCTTCAATACTCTCAGTTGAGTCCTTTTTTATTCCTTATATTTCAAAAGGCTGTTTCTTATAGTTTAGTTTTGTACACATCAAAATCTTTACACGCGATTTTCTCAAAACACTGGTGTGTGTAGATACGACATTTTATAACTGGGCTGAAAATTTATCTGACACAAGGTGGGAGGCGCATGCAAAAGATACTTCTGCAGTTAAGGATAACCATCCTCAACCAATAGATTTGCAAAACATTCAATATATCAATGAGAACGGCGACACGGGACGACCGACCGGAAATCCGCGACAAAAGATGGAAGAAATCGAATTTGTTTTCATGTTAGAACGTTTTCACAGTCAGCAAGACATTACAGGACCCTCAGGTCACACTGAGTACGTGTGCAAATCTTTATTCTTCTCTACAACACTTCGTCTGAACAACTCGTGACAAGTTTGGCGAAACCGAGCAAAGTGCACAGCAAATACTATTGCAAAAGCGATCAGAAGAAAGAGAAAAACGCATCTAGGTGATGGCTCTCCTCCCGTCGCACTAGACAATATGCCAGAAACACTGAGAAAGTGAAATGTTCAAAGTAAAATCTTTCTTCACGTTGATGCTCTTTCAACCAATATTTAAAAAGGAGAAACTGCATAAAAAAAGTGTCGGGGGCAATTTTTACTTTTGCAAGAATGAAATACAAGTTGGGCAAACATTCAAGACAATGTTTAAAAAAAAAAAAACATGACTGCACAATACCCGAATCATGTGGACCGCAAAATTACAGATGATCTTGTAGTTGTACACTTTAAGAGATGTTTGAAATAAATACATCCTAAAAAGGAAAAACGTGGCTACCAAAAAATGTCATACTATTTCTTACCCTGATGGTGACAAACTGCAGTGGTGAACGATCATTTTCAAGATTCAAAAGAATTACAAAAAAATTATCCACAGGATCCACAATGGCACAGAGATTATATCTCAAAATCTTAAGCACTGAACTCTACAAGCTTAGGAAACTGGATTTCAATAACATCATTGAGGCCATCTCAGCTAACAAACTTACAAAGGCCAGGAAAGAGCCTTTGTGGCGTAACCATAGCTTACTCCCATGGGCGTAATCGTTTAGGGTAATATTTGTTTATTATTCATAATGTGCAACTATCGACAACAGTAGCACCAGCAGCAGCAGCAACAAAAACAACAGCAACAATAATACCTAAAACAAGATCAACAATAAATGGCAGCATGAACAACAATTATTTGAGCTATTTTAATTGGAAGGATACCGCGATTTTTTTCTACGGAAAAGTGGAGGGGGGGGGGGGGAGGCTCGATCCACTCAGCAGCACCGAGACTAAATCCGGGCCTGTTGGACATTTTTATGCGAAATTAAAAGCACAAAATACATCAAGCCTTTATCTTTATATTAGAAACGAAAATACAATATTTTTTTGTAAGCCTTAATATAGCCAGTACAGGGGGGACTGTTAAGTGTTCAGGGCTGGGTGAGTTAAATTAACAAAAGAACTGAAGGTGTCAGGATATTTGGAATAAAAAGGGTTCACGCGTTACCTACAAAATACGAATTAGCTAAGCGTCCAATTGGTCAATGATGGGTTAACAAACCCAGAGTTGCGAAACGCATTCCAGATAAGACCACCATTGTGCAAGAATAGACATGGGAATATTATTCAAGTTTGCAGCTTGTCAATTACCTGCAATAAATAACAGAAACATTCATATTTTTTGTTAACAAGTACAGTAGCCTACATGAATGTGTGTTTTATATAATTGAGAATTTCATTCCGATCCTGGACACAGAAAAGTAGCGCAATTCAATGACACAAAGAAGAAATAGGGCCCCAAAATAAAATTGTGTCTAGGTTGAAAGTTCACAAATAATGATGTTCATCTCAGATTCATTTTCAAAAAAGGTAAAAAATTAAGTTAAATTTATCTACTAAAGTAGGCCTAAAGCTCTCTGCACGGAAAGAGAATAGAAGATAGCTTATTAATCGTGAGATTTCAATCAAGCAAAACGCCAAGATGTTTTACAGAGACAGCGGGTGTTACCTTTTGTTTACAAATTTTTACTTCGGAGATATTTACTTTATGTAGTTTAGCAGGTGTTCCAACAACCATGATTTCTGTTTTGTCTTCATTAAGCTTTAACTTGTCGGCTGACATCCATGTGGAAACGTCATTAATACATGCATTTAAGGAAATTATTACATGGTCAATATTGGTTGAGTCAAAACATTTATAAATTTGTGTGTCATCGGCATACATGCGGTAATTAAATTCATACTTAGCTAGAATATAAGTTAATGATTGTGAATACAATGAGAACAGAACCGGCCCTAAAGCAGATCCCTGAGGAACCCCAAATTTAAGGTCGATTAAGCTAGATTGTTTGTTTCCAGTTTTAACAGTTTGTCTCCTGTCTGAGATGTATGATTTAAACCAATTAAGGACGGTACCACCGATTCCAAATGTTATATGGAGGCGATCAAGAAGAGTTGTGTGATCAATAGTGTCGAAGGCGGCCGAAAGATCTAAAAGAGCTAAATTTGTGACTTTCCCTTCGTCGGTGGAAGTAAGAAGATCAGAGTTTACTTTAAGGATGGTTGATTCCGTGCTATGCTCACTCTTGTAAGCGGATTGAAACTTTTCTTTTAAATCATGTTTACGTTACTTTTTCCTAAAAGCTCATTGTAGGTTCTATAGAGATCTTTACAGGAGTCGCTGCTGGTAATTCTATCATTAAAATAGTTCTTTTTCTCTTCTGTAATAACACCAATTACAGTTTTTGTTTTGTTTCTCTCTATATATATCTTTAAGCATGTATATTGTCAGTCCGGTTGTCTCCCACCTCCGTTCTGCTCTTCTCTTGACCTGCTTGGCAGTCTGAACCTGTGGTGTGAACCAAGGGGCGAAGGGTCGGGCCGAGATTCGGCGCTCACACAGGGAAGCGAGCTGTTCCAGGACGTCGCGGAGAAGGATGTTGAATTCCTCGACGGTTCTTGGGTTTTTGGCTGACAGGTTAGGTTGGGTTGGGTTGGTTTAACGTCCAACAGCAGCACTATATAGGCTATATTGTGGACGGGACCCAAGACGGACGTCTGACAATTTTATGTGCTGCCACACACGAGACAGGGCAGGATACCATGACTCCTGTCTCAGCCGGTCACATTATACTGACACCGACCCAACCAGTAGGGAACGCAACAGCCAGGATTCGAACTCGGGACCTTTTGCGTCGGATGCCGAAGTTCTACCCCTGGACCACCGCTGAGCTGTTCCATGACGTCACGGAGAAGGATGTTGAATTCCTCGACGGTTCTTGGGTTGTTGGCTGACAGGTTGGGAGAGACAGTTTCCTTGAATTTGTTTACATCAACTGACTTGATGTCTCTCGTAAAAAAGCACATTATTGTCCGTACGTAGTTCGACATTTTATAAGCGGCTCTGTCCAAGATTATGGAGTGCGCCTATTACTTTTTGACAGGAAAACGCATGCAGAATGTTGATATCTAAAATAAACTATGCTTTTCATGGCAGCTATGAAAACACATGTTCATTCAAATATCATGTTAATTAATCATACTTTTACGTTGAAGCCATAAAAACAGGTGTTCACAAAGATAGTATATATGTCGAAATTAATTACTTTGTTTTCGCGATGTGCTGTGCACCTCTGTCCAGTTTTATGGACTGCGCGTATTATAGTTTGACAGGAAAACGTATGTCGAATTTTAAAACTTCAAATAAACTATGCTTTTCATCGCAGCTATGAAAACCAGTGTTAACTAATTTTTTTTGTTCATACTAATAAATCAAACAGGCAGCAGGTGGCAAATATGGGTGGTGGACGAACATATATTTATTTTTACTGTATGGCTTTTAAATTTTGACGTTTCTATAGTCACCTCACGATGAATTTTACAAGAGGGAATGGATATAAAAATGTGTATAACACAGCAACCGAAAGGAGCCGTGGGCGGGATATAACACATTGAGGTGCTTGTTGAATGGTCAAGTCACGTTTACTCATCATTGATTGGATACCTACCCACTGGCGTGTAAAGAAACAGCTGCTGTTCTACTATGATTTTATTAGGGGGGCAGGTCCTACTTACAGGGAGAGGTGTCAAGCTCCGCCTTATAACATCTCTATTGAGATGTTTCATAGTAAAGCCAAACTTATTTATAAATAAGCAAGATTCGCCCACCAGAGCCATCGGATCTATCGCACATCCACCACTTCGATTAGGTAAGTTGTTTACCAATATCGTTTTCCCCCCTTTACATTTTCTTTGTCAGAAGGTCAGTTAAAGATGTCTTTGAATGTTCATATAGCTAAAGCAGATGAAGATCGATTCAATCATTATAATAGCATGCGTTTGAAACCAAACTATATTTATACACGTATTTCCAAATACTTAGAAACAGAAATATACCGGGGAAAGGTTATCAAAGGCATTTGGGTTTTTTTTTCATTGACAAGGAGAATGCAGTGTCTGCAAAAAGCTTCTTAACATAAAGACGAATCCAGAAATCTGAAAAGGTAAATTATATCCGAGAAAAAAAAAGATGGACCACAATATTTATCTATGTATAGAACAAATTTCATGTTCATTGTGGGCTCCCCGCCTCGATTTTTGCCTATCTCCGCAGACTTACTCAATCATTTGAAAATTGCAAAACATTTTTAAATGAACGGCTATACTTCAGATTAGGGACATTCTGAACACCACTTTTTAAAAAGCAATGTTTTATTAGACCTTTGATTATATATGGAAATTCAATGTACCCCTCCTACATAGGCCAATGTGTATTATTAGATCAACCTGTGTCCTCCTCCTCATTGTAAAAGTAGCGCGTTTAGAATAATTAAAAAAAAAACGGTGTGCAATTTTGCCCTTAAGAGTGGTAATTCTAAAAAGTTTATCACCAGTCACTTAAAAAAACACAAAGGCAACTGACTCAGGAATAATCTAGAATCTAGAATATGAAGCATGACTCAACTGTATCATGAGCGAATTTGATTGTGGAAGATCTAGATTCTAGATTAGATCCATTACGATGGCAGGTGAGAAAAAGACACGCCGTTTAAGACGATCCAGATACTTGGCGGCAACAATCAATCCAAATCAAATCCCCTCAACAACACAATCACAAATATCACTTGATCAACAATCCACATCTAGACCTAATAATGGTGGTCAAGATCTACGACAAAGTGAAAACAGACATAGATCTAGATTTCCACAACGTAGACCCAGCTCCAGATCTGCATCACCACCACAAAAAGAAGACAGACCTTTATGTCTTGTGAGTGACTCGTCCAAACGTGTGATTTTACTGATTACAGATCTTACATAAGGAGGGGGATGAGGGCATTGCTTTTCAGAAGGACTGTCAGCCTAAGTTCTCAAGGCTCCCGGTTTTTTTTTACCCACACCAACGGCCCATATAGAAAGGGATGAAAGGAATTTTAAGGGTTTCATTTTGACAGTCCTTCCTGAATGGACGTTGACGAGTAGGGCCTATTCTCCCCTCATAAACAGTCACTATTTGTCTCTCAGCGTGGAACTTGGAATAACGTTAGTGTTATAATATTCACCGAAGGCCTGGATACTGAAATCATTTGTTAAAAATTATACCGTTATTAGGAATGAAAAGGAAAGGTAATTGACGGGTACCGTAGTTATGAAAAATCTTAATGTTTATAGCAAAGATATCAGGAGTAAAGCTTACTATAAAAATGGTACAATACAGTTTTCATTAATTAAAACAAAGCTTACAATGAAAATGGCATAGTAAAGCCATGTACAATCTGGAATCATTCATCAAAACAAATGTATTTTTTCAAAGCATTAAGACTCCACCAAGACGCTATCTAGTCACGTTACATATCCGAATACATTGTAATTGTTTCAAATCGCAATGGTGATGGCTTCATTTGGTGAAACACGCTATCAAAGTTGCTAACATTCTATAAACGTCATATTAATTTGTTACAGCAAGCATACAGACAAAACAACGTATATTTTTCTGATACTTCCTGTCTTCCTCTGTAGTTTTCTCTACCCCTTCGTCTGTCTATCTGTCTGTTTGTCTGTCTCTGTCTCTCTGCCTTTCTTCCTATTCCTCTGTCGCTCTGCCTTTTTTCTTGCCTCTCTGTCTCACATTGCCCTCTTTCTATCTATTGTCTTGGTTGGCTAAGACTGGGGCATTGGAAAAGTGTGTCTTCCACGGTCTCCAAACTGTCATCACACTGTGGACAAAGTGCTGTGTGTTCTGCGTTGAGTCTGTTCAGATGAAAGTTGAGGGGGATGTGTTGCGTTCTGAGTCGAAAAAAAAGCACATTGTTCTTTCCTCTGAAGAAGGTATATAGGATCGTGAAGTAATCTTTATAATTATGCCACTTACATATTCTGATGTTTCTTAGTGTTGGCTCCATTATAAAGAGATGAGCATAACCATTCTGATAACCCTACTCTGTGTGTTACCACAAGATAGTATCTAGTTTCTGCTGATTGACGTGAGGAAATAAAAATCCAAACCGAATAGCAATTTCAGCTTTAAAAATAACAACAAATAAATCAATGGATTAGTTAAAAGAGCTCTTTCAAACAATATCGGTTGTTTCGTCTTCTAAAAGCAACAGCCGCAGGACGGGAGCATCAACATGTTTTTTTTTTATAGCCATTGGCAATGTATGATAAGAAACAGACAATCCAAACCAAAATAATTCCCATGATGCCTTAAACAAAGAAGCTGTTTTACAGTATTGGTAACGAGGCCCTCTTTGGGTATAACAACTGCAATAATTATTATATTTAACTTCTTTAGTCATACCTGCTCTGTCTCAATAGTTTCCATTGGGTCTGACCTCTTTCTCTTACAAAATGTAAACAAAATCGCTTCATGGTTGTATTTTTTTAAACAATGACATTATTCGGAGTTATTAAAATAGGAGGTAGAAAATGGGGGGAGGGGGGAGAGAGAGAGAGAGAGAGAGAGAGAGAGAGAGAGAGAGAGAGAGAGAGAGAGAGAGAGAGAGAGAGAGAGAGAGAGAGAGAGAGAGAGAGAGAGAGAGAAGGACACGGAGAGAAGAGAGAGCGAGAGATAGGTAGATAGATAGAGAGAGAGAGAGAGAGAGAGAGAGAGAGAGAGAGAGAGAGAGAGAGAGAGAGAGAGAGAAAAGCAATAACTGGCCAAAAATTACCATTCTATTGTTGTCTTCCACAGATATCTCAGTATCTTCTCTGTAAAAACTTTTCAGGAGAAAATGGAGTGGTCAATAGTGATGCTTGGTTTGTTTCTGGCAGTCTTTGTCTACTTTTGTTGTAATGTATGATTTGGTACTCTTCGTTTAGTGCATTCCCTTCCTTTTGAATTTTTCTTACATTTTCTTCATAGCAAAGAACTTTACTTTGAGTGTTCTGCTATGATTGTTTAGGAGCCTTATCATTTCATTCATCCTCTTGTATGTCTTCAAATTAAATGTGTTCAATCAATTAAGAGGACAGTTTAAGAACATTAGTTTAACACATGTATGAAAACGCAACTAGAAAGCGTGCACATTTTTATTGCCAATAAACCCTGCTTTAAGATAATGTTCCAAACTTTTTCTCCAGCCTTCAGACTCCGAAACTGGTTCTCTTCTCAAAGAGACGAATGAGCGTTCCAACCGTGTCGACAAGAGAAGACTTGATTCAATCGCCAGTGGAAGTTCTTTTACTAGTTTCAGAAAGAGGAACACTCCAGACGAGGTGGAAGAATTGGGTGATTTTTTTCTACAAAGCGATTTATAACCCCCAACCGGTATTTACCACTACAACGTGAAGTGGCTACGATTTTGTGCATGCATGATTCCGAAAACATGGGTACCCAAAAGTACCGAATTAATCTATCGGTTAGATGTACTTCATTTGTTTCTTTTTTTCTGTAAAATCAGAAATACATTTTTTTTTCATGATAACATTATTATCATGCTTTTTGTGTGGTGAATACTTGAATCCTAAAGTCCAACGTGTTTTGTGAATTTTTGTAACATTCTTATCTATTTTAATACCTACCTTAATATATTGTCTTAGGCTAGATGTTGATTCTTCAATCACTTTGCAGGAAGCTAATTTAAAAATCTCATTTTCATTTCCAGACATTGCATGACACAATCATTGCGTCAGCAACCACTGAACCCAAAAAGCTAGGTTATAAGAAAAACTAATTTTATATTAGGGGTTTAGCTCATGCAATTTCACATTTTTTGGTTTGGAAAAAAACAGAACAACTAGAAAACAGCAGCAGCAGCAACAACAACAGCAGCAACAACAAGCCACCTGAACCTTAACTCTGGGCATTAAATTGATACACTTTATCTATTTCTTGAAGTGATGTTTTGATTAAACGATAGAGAAAAGTGAAGGAAAGAATAGCGAAGACAGGACAGAGTGAGGAAAGGGAGTGAAGGAGAAAAAAAAAGAAAGAGACAGGAAGAGATGTGAAGCTTACACTGATGGGCGTCTAACATTTACTTTTAGATAAACAAAAATATCTGAATGAAAATAACACCATGGTGCAATTAGGTATAAGCAGTAGGCCGCAGTCTTATGTTACCGGCGGTATTGTAAAACAATTAATTGTTATAGCAACACTGGGCGCTAATACGAGCCGAAATAGCTCAGTTGGGAGAGCGTTCGACTGGAGATCTAAAGGTTCATGATTCGATCCCGGGTTTCGGTAAAGTATTTTTGGTTTAAAGGTACACTACTTAAAAAAAATGATGATCTTTTTTTTTTGTAGGATCACATTGGAATTTTACTCCCCTAGTGTTATGAAATTTACATAATAACTGTTTTTTTCTTTTACTTTTACTTTTTACTTTTAATAATTGCCTCATTGTGCATTTAACTCATATTTAAGCATTGCATGATCTGATCATAACAAACTTGAAAATCTTCTAACTTAAAAAAAAAAGTATTTTCGAGTTTTATATAAGCTAGCTTATAACTACATACACTATAACTTGCTCCTTTCTAATGATTAACCTTTGCCTTCTTCTATAATTCTTAGCCCAAGAGTCTAAGGAAAGGTTAACCTATTGAGAACGATCTCTTAGCTTTTTTGAAAAGCTCGTTCTCTCAAAATTCCAAACAAAATGGACAAAATGCATCTCTCTCACTCTCTCTCTCTTTCTCTATCTCTCTCTCTCTCTCTCTCTCTCTCTCTCTCTCTCTTCTTTCTTTCTCTCTCTCTTTCCTTCATCTCTCTCTCTTACAATATTTTTCTCAAAAACTGTATTCCTGTCTTGCTGCTTATTTTTAAAATCCCTAATAATGAAAGAGAGACAGAGATAGTTTGTTAGATAGATATATAAATAGATAGATAGAGAGAAAGAGAGGCAGACATACAGACAGACATATGGAGAGAAGGTGGAATGAGGGATGGCAAGAAAAATTACGAAACTTCGATCATTTGTTTTTACTATTATTTTAAGTCTCATCTGCGTACCGGATATTTAAACTTACTTATGGTGCTCTAAATCATAGGTGTTTATTTTTAAACTGAGAATTATTAAACTGAAAGGTTTTGGCGTAAAATGAGAATAGTATAGAACCCGCCATACAGCTCAGAAAAACACGAAATTACAAATCCCAACAACCAAATGTTTTACCATTAACCAAAAATAAATAAATAAATAGTAACACTTTTCATGATAGAGGAATCGAAAAGTTTCAAGTTTTAGCAGATCTTTGTTAACATGTTAGTTTTCTCAGAAACTCCGTTATCGTTTTTAATTTTTATTAATAGTCATGATCATGCTGCCAACCCAAAGCAAAATTAAACCGGAAAATAGCAGAAGAACAATACAGAATGATCATGCTGCCAACCCAAAGCAAAATTAAACCAGAAAATAGCAGAAGAACAATAGGCCTACAGATAATTATGCAGAGGGGAAAAAATCTCAAAATCCAAAAAGATGTACAGGTGTATAGGCTACTTACGCTTAATAATAATAATAATAATAACAATAATAATAATAATAATAATAATAATAATAATAATAATGATGATGATGATGATGATAAATGATATACCCTTTGCCTTCCTTTTTCCAAAATCAATAACAAAGATTACATTATCGCTGTGAAAAAGGCCGTGGATGCGTGATATATTGTACCTAAAAATAGAATGTCAGACCTGTCAGATACAGACGGATGCGCACTATGCTGCTGCTGGGCTGGTCGTCTGTTCAATCTGTTGCGTTGTGTGCGAGGCCTAGATCTAGATTCCAGCTGTTGCTTGCTATTGCTAGCCGTTCACGGCGTTCAGCGCGCCGTGCGTCGTGCTATATCGCGCACAGATGGAAGCGATGTCTGTGTATCTGGCCAAGCACGCATTGTGCAAATGAGCACATTACACTCCGTGCGTAGGCTACACAGCCTCGCTCTGTGGCTAGTCTGACACTAGTCTAGATGGGCATTCAGCATCTAGCAACGTCTTGCATGACAGTCTGACATCGTTTTCAATTTGATGGAATTCTCCATAAGACACTCAAATGAACATGAAGTAAGTATTATTAGATCAATTATTTAGTATCAGAGTGACTATTCCCAGCCGGGCTGCCAATAGTATTTTATATTATTCAGCCTACGTTAAACAATCTCACTGAAGCCCCAAAGTTATCTTGCATTCTGTGATTTGACTCAGTTACGTCTAGATCAAGATTAGTAGGCTTCATGTATTAATCTATTCAAGCTGCTTCTGAAGAACTAAAGATTCAGAATCAGAGAAAAAAATAAGCAAAAAAGAAAGAAAAGACTGGCACTAAGTGGTAGTCTATTAGTAATTCTAAACAGCTGCTCTTTACATAAAAATACCCCCCCCCCCCCTCAGCCATAGAGTTTATACATTGCTCATTATCGTAGTGCATGTACTGGAAGGTACATGTATCGAGGTTGCGTTTGGGGTGCATAATTATATTAGATCAATTATTTAGTCTCAGAGTGACTATTCCCAGCCGGGCTGCCAATAGTAATTTATATTATTCAGCCTACGTTAAACAATCTCACTGAAGCCCCTAAGTTATCTTGCATTCTGTGATTTGACTCAGAGTTTACGTCTAGATCAAGATTAGTACATGTATTAATCTATTCAAGCTGCTTCTGATGAACTAAAGATTCAGAATCAGAGGAAAAAAATAAGCAAAAAAGAAAGAAAAGACTGGCACTAAGTGGTAGTCTATTAGTAATTCTAAACAGCTGCTCTTTACATAAAAATACCCCCCCCCCCTCAGCCATAGAGTTTATACATTACTCATTATCGTAGTGCATGTACTGGAAGGTACATGTATCGAGGTTGCGTTTGGGGTGCATATGATTTTTGTCATTAGTACCGGTACGCTGAATTGCAGGGCCAAACACACCATGAGTGTCTACCTGAGAGATCAGTTATGTACGCTTAGGTGTCTACGTACACAGTACCAATGGACCTAGACCATGTCCTTCTATAATACCGCCTGTTAAGTTTGTTTAATGTCCAACATCAGCACTATAGAGACTATATTATGGACGGGCACCAAGACTGACGTCTGACATTTTTTATGTGCTGCCACACACGAGACAGGGCAGGGACACCATGACTCCAAAGACCTTATTATAAGGTCTTTGCATGACTCCTGTCTCAACCGATCACATGATACTGACACCGACCCAACCAGTAACAGGGGATGAAATTCGGACAAATAAATCTGCCGATCGTGTGATTTACGCCAAGACCCAGTTAGCCCAATCCTCTAGAACTTTTACAGACTGGATAGTTATGACATCATTAGTTCTAGCTTGAAGTTGTTGCTTCTTTATTTCTATTCACTCAAAACGTAATAGTCCTCAATTTATTAATTTTAAAATCAGCTCACCCTGGACCTAACAACATAAATCACACGTGTAGCCTAATTCAATTGGCTGTGTTAATTATTCAAATTCAATCGCACTTGGCTATGATTGTTAATTAACTTCAGCTGGCATGACGTCATCGAGCATCGGCTTTGTTCCGTTGAACTTTAGTTTTAGGGTTGGATTAAAGACATGACTATTTTAAGTATCGTGACTCTCTCTTTCTTTCTTTCTTTCTCTCTCTCTCTCTCTCTCTCTTCCTCTCTCTCTTCTCTCTCTCTTTCTCTCTTTTTCTCTCCCTCTTTCTCTCTCTCTTCCTCTCTCTCTCTCTCTCTCTCTGTCTTCCTCCCTAACTCTCTTTCTCTCGCCATCTCTCTCTCTTTCTCACTTCCCCTTCCTCTCTGAAATTTAATGGCAAAAATCTTCACCCTTAAGGCTGAATTTCTTCTTTTACAAGTCAAATTCCGCCTTTTTTGTTGCAATTGCCTCCTATCCATGTGATTTTAATTTAGCCTCTCAAATCCTCATTTTTATTATGAAAATTATACCATTTCTCTTGTCGGAAAAATTCAATCTTAGCGTTCCCGCTCTCTCTCTCTCTCTCTCTCTCTCTCTCTCTCTCTCTCTCTCTTCTCTCTCTCTATCTCTATCTCTCTCAATGACAAACTGGCGCAAGTGGTAGAGCGTTAGTCTCTCAATCAGGAGATCCATGGTTCGAAACCCACAATTGGTCAACTCCCCCCTACTGTTTGAAAAAAAAAGTTATGAAGATTGCGCCTCTGTCTCCATTACAGATTATACACAATCTTGATCTCTGTCTTTCTCTTAATTTCTCTGGTACCCTTATACAATTAATTTTGGTCTCTTCCCTTCCTGCATGGTAAAGTAGTTAATGGCCCTGGTGCGCCTAGCGTTCAACATCTCCATACCACGCTTGTAAAGTTGAACCTCGCCAGTACCACGCACAGGTGCCAACATGGAACTTGAAGGACTAGACCGGCGTGTGGACCCCGCCATACTCACTCACTCACTCTTTCTCTTCTCTGTCTCTCTCTCAACCCCCCCACTCTCTCTCTCTCTCTCTCTGTCTCTCTCTCTGTCTCTCTCTCTCTCTCTCTTACTCACTCACTCACTCTCTCACGTACATAAGAAGCAACCGTGTTTGTAGTTAATTTTCAAAGTGTTATTTCTCAACTTTTATATGGAAATTTTAGTATGTCTACTCCATCATTGACGGATCGAATTTTCACGGAGAGGCTGATAGAGGAAGTGAAGAGTCACCCCGTCCTTTACAACCCCAGACAACCAGGTTACAAGGACAGGTTCACGGTTGATGCGGCATGGAAAGTGGTTGCCGACAACTTGGGTTGCAGAGGTGAGATTTGTGACTATCTGTACACCAAGCATCCCCCCCCCAACCCCCCCCCCCCACACACACACACACACACCCATACACACGCACACATTATAAACGTACGAGTTTTACTATAGATCTAGTCTTGTAGGCTTGTAAGCTACGTTTTAGTTTAGTATTTTTATTTTGACTTCAATGAACTTTAACACTTACGAAAGTAACTTTTTAACTTTTCCTACATACTTACCTGTTGTGCCTTACCACAAGACACTCATACTACTACTAGTACTAGGTTTCTTAGCTGGAATGCACTAAGCGCATTGATAAAACAAAACAAAGTCCTGGCGTTGTCGGGCAATCTACACTTTGAGTCACACACACACACACTCACATACACACCACACACACACACAATAACATGCACGTTCACTCATCGAACCTGTTTAATTGAGAACCCACACTATGTGTGGACTTTATTTCAAGGATTAGAAGGACACGCGAAAGGTGCATCAACTAACCACATTTGGCACCAGTGTTTGGATATAATAAAAGCTGGTAGAACGCCAACATTTGGAGTTGTAGACTGGCAGATTGGATCTGCAACACAATATCAATATTATTAGCAGGACTGTCAGATAATATTTGTGGTAGTTTGGTTGTACGAGTTACAGCATCAGGGCGATTAGACTTAGAGCCATTTCACGTAAAAGTGTTTAGTGCCAAGGGCTTGTTTGTTTTTGTTGTTGCTTAACGGTCAACGATATATATACACACATGTTATTATATGTTATATATACATATATATATATCATCACCATTATAAATTCTACACAACATTAAGGCTAACCTCCTTTCCACTATCACTGTTTCAGCTCATTCTGCCAAGAAAAGGTGGCAAAACCTGAGGGGCTCCTACAGCCGGAGCATGGCTAACCAGAACCTCCCCAGCGAGTACGGAGCACCTAGTGGGAAGAAAAAGCTCCAGTTCTTCATGGCTCAGCAGATGAGCTTTCTGGAGCCTCACATGCAAAACGGCATTAATACTAGTCATACTAATAGTAATAGTAGTAGCGAGTGGTGTTTTTCCAAGACTGAGCCAGTTTGGGACGAGTCTAGCTTGGAAAGCGCCGGTCAAGATGATGTTCAACAGACAACAACTGCCACTCTTATTGCTCACAGTCCAGGCTTACCTACTCCGACGCCTGGGGAAGACCCAGCAGAGTCTCTGGAATCGACCGTGCCACCAGAAGCTTTAGGCAGACCAGCCCATGGCGGAAAACGTACTATAACTACTAACAATACATGGGCTACTGGTACTAAAACTAAAAGGTCGTTCCCTGGTCCAGAAATGGGGGACTTATTTAAAGTGGAGAAGGCAGCCCGATTTCTAGAGCCGGAGACGAATGGTTATGAGTATGACAGTGTAGCCTGCTACAACAAAGATATGGAAAGCCTGAGGGGACTTTTGCCACATATGGCCACCCTGTCAAGGCGGGGGAAAAGGAACTTCCTCCGCAAGACGTATAATTTATTGTTTGAGATGGTTGAGGAGGAGGAGGAGGAGGAGGAAGGAGAGGTGAAGAACGGTTGTATTTGAGTTTTTGTTGTTGTTCTTTTTTTTTTTTTTTTTTTTTCGCAATTTACTTTTAATTAAAATGCTCCTGATTTTGTGTACTAATATCACAGGAGCCTTTTTAATTATGTCACAGATCATCAATTTACTTATTGTTTTTATTGTGCTTATTCAAATTAATATTCATACTAATCGCAGAATTTTATTAGCATGTAGTAAAAAAAAAACAAAAAAAAAACAAACAAGACAATTCAACTTGTGGAAGTTCTGAGTAATGCAGTTGGTCTTCTTTTGTCTTAAATAATATGAGAATTTAAAGCATATGATAAAATATAAGGCTTCCATTTATAACTTTACAGCTTATTCGGAATAATTCCGAATAACTATGTAGGATTGGTGGTCGTCTTTTCAGTGTACTGTGGTTGTTTCTTCCAAGGCCAAGCTAAACTAGATCCAGTGCCGAATTTAGATTGAAAATGGTGTAATTTTTGTTCACGGCGCGCATTATGTGTACATCGTTTGGGTGAGCTAGCGGTTTCTGTTTTAGGCCCACTCTGTAAATAAAACTATCAACTATTTATAGGTGTAGAGAAATGATGTTGTCACATCGAATGGTTTTAATATTCTAATAACTATGTCACGTAGTTGTATTTTTTGTGTGTGTGTCTGTGTTTGGGTTTTTTTAACCTTACGGTCCAGGCACTTTACTTGATTTTCCTGAAGCCATCATCGATAGTGGCAACACATGTTTCATTATTCAAGGTCGCGGAGAACATTCTGGTATAATGCTCATAAGAGAGAGGTTGACATGTTATTCTTGTTGTTCTTTGAAAAATAATTCCTGCCTGCTATTTGACACTTTGAGAACTAAGTAATGTTCGGGGTGCAATTTCAACATTTTGGGAACGTGTGTTGGACTTGTTTGTTGAAGAAAATCCTGTAAAGGCGTAACGCTGCGCATATTTCTTTGGGTTCTTCTTAAAGAACGTTGTAAAATGGTGCGGCTCATGATTTTGATAAAGATATGTCTAATTCGTTTGTGGATGCTGAGTATACTAATTTCTGTGCTGCGGTTTTCATCTCTTTATCAGACATTTTCATAGGCATCTGAAAGCCAAACAAGTGAATAAATATTTCTAAATGCGATTTTAATCTGTACTATGTAGATTTAACGAACCGATCTATACGCAGAAAAAATTACTGTACTCTCTAATGATTATAAGAACTCACTGTGATTCATTTGATTTATGTAGGTGTTTTTACCTCGGAATGACTCTATATATATGAGAGAGAGTGAGAGAGAAAATATAACATAAGATAAGCCTTTATTATCCTATAGGGGCATTTTTCTTCATTGTACAATAATATATTTGATTCAATATCACAACACTAGTTGTAAATGTGGGAGATGAAAAAAATACTGATAATAAAATAAAATAACAATTTTATATTCACATGTCAAATAGTTGAAATTATACACTGCCAACCTCTTCATGCATATACAAGAATACACATACCACTGCATGCAAACACAAGTCCTCTAAGTATGGCGTTGAATTAAGTTGGCCCAACGCCCAGCGTCAGCATTTATTAGACTATACTGCGGACGGATCTTAAGACAGACGTCTTGACAATTTTTTTGTGCCGCCACACACAAACAGAGCGGGGATACAGTAAACGAAATTGGACAAATCTGCCAATCATGAGACCCCACCGCGGTTTTCCCGACCCGCAGACTAACGAATAAGAATATTGCAGCAATCTAACGGATGCTGGAACAAACGAGTTTTTATATCTGTCTGTTCTGGCCCTTTTTTTTTGTAATCTGCTACTTTTTTGTGATGTTTCATATTCACTATGAAGAGGGTCGTTTATGTTTGATGTTATACATTTAGCTTTACTCATTACTTGTAAAATATACATGTCTTTGAAAGGGGTTAGTTCACAGACAATAATTTGGGAAGCTTTCTTTCTTATTTTGTATACTCTTTGGGAGTGGGTTTTATGATAGGTTTCCTCCAAAACTATAGAGAGAGAGAGATATATATATATATTTATATATTGTATATAGTCAATATGAGTGAATATCCAAGAAGTCAGTGGGAGCGTGGTGGGGCTTGGTTTAGTGATGTAATGTTCCATGCAGGAAGTCCGTGGTTTCAAATCCTAGTTTAGTGGATGCGTTTTTGTTTGTTTATTGTGCCTGCTGGTTTGGGCGGTGGCAATATAATGTGATAGCCAAGTCTCAGGCACTTCAACGTTCGTCGCCATGTATGCATATGACTTCATCCACATGAATTGTAAGGACTTACAAATGAATTAAGTCTGAACAATGACAAAGATATGCATACAGAATAAAAATATGTTTGTGCTTCAAGAGCGTTAATGGTTACAAGGCTAAAGGTCCTGACAAAAATGGTGGAAACATTCTAAAACACCGCTGAACGAAATTGGCAGACTTTTTTTACATCCTTTTTTAACACCTCATTGCGTCCGTCCCAAATACCATCAATATGACAGACAGTGGAAAATATAGTCTCTAAAAAGATAAGTGTTCACAAACATGAATGTTCTTCGACCTTTAAGCCTTGATCAAAGTTGTTATGAAAAGATTTTAAAAATTTATGCTAAAACTTCTAAAATGTGAAGCAGAGAACTACCTCGACCGCCTTCAGTTTTCATTCAAAGCCAGTGGTATGGTAGCGTATCCACTGATGCAATCAGCCGCAAGACCACCATGGTCCTAGGAGTGTGCAAAATATGTTTGTTTTTAGATCATATCTGACGTCCAGGATTGTATGGGGAGATAAGTTCTTTTATTATAGGAGGGTGAGTTGTTACTTTGCGCTTTAAAACAAAGAAGAGCAATTTTGTACTCAATTCTAGCTGAAACGGGGAGCCAATGAAGGGTTCTGAGCATATGAGTAGAACTGGTTTTTTTGTATAAATCCTAATACAAGTCTGGACGCTCTGTTTTGGACTCTGTAATTTTTGTATTCGACAACTAGAGGGTTGAGTTGAGTTGGTTTTAACTTCCAACATCAGCACTATATAGGCTATATTGTGGACGGACCCCAAGACTGACGTCTGACAACTTTATTTGCTGCCGCACACGAGACGGGGCGGGGTTACATTAAACTGACAGTGACACCGACCCAACCAGTAGGGAGTGAAATCGCCAAGGCTCGCACTCTGATCTTTTGCGTCGGAAGCTGATGTTCTACCCCAGAGCCACCACGCCCCCTCGACAACTAAGAAGACCGGTTAACAAAGAATTGCAATAGTCTAGGCGTGATACTGATGACACAAATGCACACACCACTGTTTTATGTGACTCAGAGTCAAAGTATTTCTTCATTTGATTGATATTCTGAAGTTTGAAATTTAATATTCTAGTTATGTTGTTGATGTGGTCATCCATAGTAAGAGAACAGTCAAGAATCAAGCCTAGACTTTCTGCCGTATTACAAACTTCAACTGTGCTTTTATCTATTGAAATGTTTTGATTAGGCATGCTATTTATATGGTGGCGTGTTCCATATAAAATTACTTCAATGGTTGTATTAGGTTGTCACGTGGGAATCAGAAAGAGACAGTAAGAGGCATAGATAGAATTGAACCTAGTTTCTAAAATGTCCAACGTTAGAAGCAAGGCTTGTTGCAGATAGGTCCAAAGGCTAACGTCTGACAGTTTTACGTGCTATGATAATTAATACGTATCTTTCAGTCACATTATGCTGACAACTACCAAACCATAATGGGACATAGTCATGCATATACATTTTAAATGATCATGGGTTTTGAACCGGCCTCTTCTTGAATGATGATCAACGCTCTATCCTTACACCCCCTCAATCTTTCCTACGAAAGCAAAATAAATTCTTAATGGTCTATACAAATGCAATATCGATACATGTGGCAAGATGCTCTTACTTGGCCCTAGTCTCAAACCAAATGTAAATAGCTCAAATTGAAAAATCAGGTGGCACGTTTTCCACTGTTTTAAATACACGACCCATAGAACTCGGTATTGGTAGATTTTGTTTACTGGGATACCGGTCTTAAAACTTTAAAATTTCCATTATGAAAAAAAAAGTTAATTTTAACAACTATATCGCAAAGTCAGTACCATGGTCATACACACAAGTCTTATAAAACTAACCTGGATTCCTTTAAAAATGTGTTAAGAGACAAAGAGATAGAGGTAGAGAGAGATAGTATCTTAAATTATTTTGACGGGCGCATCTCTACTCTTTCACTGTTGAACCAGCGTGAGGTTGAGTGCAGGTTAGTGGATCAGTTGGTTTGCGATTAAAAATAAAGACAAAAAACATGAAACCCAGATACAACAGTGAAATATTTAATAGATGCGCGCAGCTGTTTGCAATGTAAACGATCTATACTTAGGCAATTCCGATACATGCGGTAAGATTCTCACATAAAAACTAACTTGGCGCAAGTCTCGAACCACATAAATATATCTCAATGTAAACATAAAAAGCAGGTGACGTATTTTATTTTCTACTATTTCAATATATGACCCATAAGAATCACTGCCCAAATATCGGTTTTAACCCTTTAAATGTTTCATTATAAAAAAGGTTATAAAATTTAGTGATTTTTTAAAACTACTTCACAATGTCAGTCCTATGATCAAAAAAAGATCTTATAAAAATTAATTCGGATTTCAGAAAAAGAGAGAAGAGAGAGAGAGAGAGAAAGAGCGAAAAAGTAAGTGAGAGAAAATGAGAGAGAGGGTGAGAGAGAGAGAGAGAGAGAGAGAGAGAGAGAGAGAGAGAGAGCGAAAGAGAGATAAAAACCTTGTGATTGCCCCTAGCGCAATTTTGAATGTCCCACCCCCACTACCATCCCCTTCCTAAGTGGAACTAAAATGACGTTGGCCTTCATATATTATCAGTCAGGTTTGCTATGTTTGAGCTATTCTCCGATGCCTTTCCAACAAACATCAGTGTATTTTGATTTAAGTGATCTTCAGTATCTTGATAAACGATATTGATGTTAAGTGCCAACTTATTTATTTTGTCCAAGTTTCTCGAATAAGAAAATACATGGAATCCTTTCGAACACCGTAAAAATCTTAACCATCGTTAAGTATTGTAATTAAAAGGAGTGCAATGAAATTTCTTAGTTATCGTCACTGCCCTGAATTTATATATCAGTAAAATTTCTTAAGAATAATTGAGTTTTCTACGATTTCACCGAGTAAATTTAGCACATACAATTTTCAGACATTAGTCTTGGGTTCCGGCCACAATAAAGCCTAAGTGCTGATGTTGGACATTAAATCAACTCAACCCGAATGAAATCATGCTTTCTACCATTTTAACTTAGTACTGCATGTATTACTCTTTCTGCTAATTTTCCTCAAGTGTCACTGAGTTTCTAAATACTTTCTGGTTCATCACAAGAAGAACAGGCCACACAGCACAGCAGACTTAAAACTTCTGTGGTCTCAAGTTGAACTGCGACTGGAACCAGAATCCAAACATGTTTTGTATTGAGCCTCCGTCATGCATGATTGATAGAGCTGAATAGTCTGGCAGTGTTGGACATGGTGTATCTGCTCACTTTAAATCTACATTGTCACCAACTTATTCAAAGAATATCTGCTGCTGGCTAAGTTGTCCAAAGCGGATGTCTCATCCAAGCTGAGGGGCGTTTCCGTTCTGAAGGCTTTTTGGGGTGTAGAGCAAAGAACTTGACATGATCCATCATTACCTGGGGAAATTTTTTTAAATTATTCCTTGCTTTATCCTGACATATTTTACACCACTGCTTTAAGGTTCGCTTCATTTATCTATATACAATAATTGTTTTTGGGTCATCACTAAAAGCAAGGCAGAAACTGTAAACTGTTCAGTAATCATATTCATTTTCTTATGAGAACCATAGTGTATTCTTTTGCTTTATATCAATTTTTTTTTAAGACTAAATTTTTAAATAAATGTACAGCCACCCATTTGTATGGAGTTTATTTTTTAATCTAAAAAAGTTTGAAATCCCTTCATATAATTATAAATTTTACAACCGAAAAAAGATTACATATAAAAATTATACATATGAAGAACATCTTTAAGTCAATTCGATGAATTTTTTATTATACCATATTCAGGCTTTGCAATATGCCAAAAATATAACATTGTACTTTTTGTGCTCAGGTGTGTGAGATGCCATTTGGATAAAAAGAGAAAAACAATTGAAGAGGTGAGAGTAATGCATGGGAAAGTAGGGGATGTAATAGACAGAACATAAAATTGAAAGAATAAAAGATAGAAAAAGATACATAGAAAGCATGAGAAAAAAAGAGAAGGATTGACAGAGAGAGTGGGGAGATAGCGAGAGGGAGAGTATGAATGAAGAAGGAACAAAGTTAAGGAACTTCTATCAGAAGATTCGCTATCTGTATTACTTTTTTTGGTGTTGTCACTGCGGCTTCTACAGTTATCAAACTTGGAGATTAGGTGTCGGATTTCCCCCTGATATGCACTACATTTCGAGGTGCTGTGACGCCTTGGTAATGAAATACAAAGAAACAATACAATAAACTTAAAACCAAACTCGTCAACATTTGCTTGTTTACATATTAAGGAGGAAATTACGTCCTCAAGGTTTTTCTAAGAATTCTATTTTTATCGAGATGATGGTTTTAGATAGGGTTCAAACAGCAGACTCCTGCACATAAATGACTAAGAATAAGATATCTGTTTTTTCACAAATCAAATAAAGAATAAGGTTGATTTCTTAACGTCATAATTATGTCAGCAGTTAGTCTATATTGAACACAGCGCCCCAGATTGGGGTACCCGGGACTGCCCAGTCACATTATTCCAACAATATGAAAGAAAAAACGCCATCAAAGCAGGGCTCTACCACTTTTCTATGTTTTTAGTTAAGTTAGTTTCTTAATATCTAGCAATTTCATGTGAGGTTTTTACCAACAACGACCCTATCAGTAAGGGACAAATTTGATACCGGTATGTATTTTGAACCAAGAAACTTGCGGACAAACGCTCTATTATTTGTACCCCTTAGTCACACCCCTGCAGGTTATATTTGACAATACAGTGCCATTTAAAAATATAAAACAATAGGATCTTACAATTTATTGATCAGTAATAAATTATTGCTTTTCTTGTAATCATATAGGATTCTAAACTTTTTTAAGCGCCTGCCCCCAACACAAAAAAGTATTAATAAGAGCACATAATTCAACAACAAAAAGTATTGATAAGGGCAAATAATTCAACCCCCTTTTTTTTTAAAGCAGCATACAATCAAATCTAGAGGTTTTAAAAATATATCTACCTGCAATATGGTTATGTCTTACCTGGTCCTATAGGTCTTATGGTTTCTTTTAAGAAATAAAGTTGGGTTTATTGATGATTACAGATGCTCAAATTAAAGTCAGGAATTTGTTTAAGACTCGGAAAGAAAAGACTTTTACCTTTTCTAGTTAAAAAATGTATGTCCCCTTTATTCAGCGTCCGGACGAAACAGTTTTATTGGAACAAAAACAAATAAGTAGTTTATAGTACGTATAGCAAAGCGCATTAAACAACACAGGCTTATTTTAAATGAACGAAAGATAAAGCATGTTCTCTCTAAAGAACTCTTCTTTCAATAATAAAAAAAAAATTCTGGGTGTTCATTGGTCTAGGTTATTTATAGGGGAATCTCTTTGATTAGTCTAGTTCATTAGTTGGCCGTTAGCCGTTAGGTCTAGGTTATCCAACTTACCAAGTAGGTTTATTTCTTCGAATTAGCTGGATCCGCAGACCTGATGCCGCTACATCAATCATAGTTGAACCTTCAGAAAGACTTTTTCTACTGAGTCATGTTTAAAAAAAATTAAAACGCGCTTTGTTCTGTTATATCTAGAATTTAGGCTCTATAACCTTTATTAGGCCTAGATCTAGATCTAGATCTTTTTTTTGTGTGTGTGAAGAATCATTTCTCTATAATTTTGGGACCATAATTTTAAGCCAGATAGATCAGATTAATGTTTTGTCAATTGTTCCGCAGTAAATTTACAGTAGGCCTGTCTTCAAAAAACCCTTCCTTCTGTCTAAATTAGTTGAATCGAGTGATATCCGTGAGCTCTCAAGTTAAAGTGGGATTCAAAGTTGACTACAGTCTACAGACTCAGGTATAGTATTCATCGAGACTCAAACCCAGACTCTAGATTTAGATCTAATCTAGATCTAGATCTATTCCCAGACCAGACAAATCTATAAGTAGATCTAGAGTCTAGACCTCATATCTTTCCCTCTCTCTTTCTCTCTCAGGCGCGGCAGCCCAGGGGTAGAACATCAGCTTCTAACGCAGGGGTTCATAGTTCGAATCTAGGCGATTTCCCCCACCCCTCTCTTACTGGTCGGCTTGGTATCTTTTAATGTGACTGGCATTCTGTCTCTTGTGTGGCAGCACATAAAATTGTCAGACGTCAGTCTTTGGGCCCATCTATAATATAGCTTAAACATGCTGATGTTGGACATTAAAAAAACCAACTGAACTCTCTCCTTGTCTGCCTCTCATTTGCTCTCTTTATGGTGCTAAAAAATAATTTTTAAACGAATATAATATATCACAGAAGGATGGACATCAAAGAAAGAGAGAGACTCAGAGAGACATGACCAAGCGAAGGTCCAGAGAAAAAGAGTAGCGTGGTACATATATTAGTAAATTATTATGGTACACAGACTTGCCATTGATTATTAGACTATAAAAGTCACTATTTCTTGTGATTTCATATTTATGCAGTGTTGTTTACCTTGGCCAACGGAGGTCCGGGTTTCGAGCAACTATGCCCCTTACAGGTTGGGTAGGTGTCAGTTTAATGTGACCTGTTGAGACAGAAGTCATGGTTACATGGTATCCCCGCACATTCTCCTGTGTGGCAGCACATAAAATTGCCATACATTAGTCCGAGGGCTGGTCCACAATAGTTATAGTGCTGACGCCATGTGTGGCAGCATAACAGACCTGCCTATTTGTACCGATTTGATCGGTACGTGCCGATTTTGCGAGATTACAAGGGGCATTACCCCAGTTGACTAGAAGCATTAGATTGTAAACACTGAAAAGGAGAACAAACTAACAACGCATAGATAGATCTAGATCTATCTCCAGTCTTCTCGTCTTCTCTCTATCCATCTCTATCTCTCTCATCTCCCGTTCCTCTCTCTCCCCTTCTCTTCGTCTATAGATATCGCCAAACAAACAACCACAAACTTGTCACATAGTTAAATTCGTGCGGTTAATACCATCTTTCAGAGAGTCTGAGCGCATTGTTACCATTACGGATTGCTATTGCAGTTGTGGAATTGAAGGGTTTGTTTCTTATCTAGAATATAGTTATAGTACTAACCCATCCAGTAGCATTTTTATTGTAGTTCACAGAGGTATTAAATAATTATACTACAAATTTACTAATGCTGGACAACAACAAAAATACATTGAGGGGATGAACTATCGAGTTTTAATTTAATTGTTCTATTTCGTCAGTGTCAATTTAATGTGAGCGTCTGAGACAGTAGTCCAGGTCTACGTACCTGCACTGTCTTGTATGTGACGTTAGTCTTGGGGTCCGTCCACAACACAACTGAACTCAACTCAATTGGATTACTATAAAAAAATACTGATTAGTCTAGCTATCTAAATCTATCTTCTCTAACCTTTTTTTTAATCTTTATTTCAACACTCTTAGCCCATTGGAACAATGTGATGTCAATCATTCATTTCAAAAAACCATATTAAAATAATTTCTACTGGGTAAATGAGCGGTTTTATACCATTGAATCACAGTGCCAAGATAATACGGGCCTATCTATCTATATAGCCTCTAAATTATAATTAATAGAAGATTTTGTTTCCGATAGACACGATCTAAAAACAAAACAGACCAAACCTATGAAACGAAAAAAAAAGAAAAATAAACGATACACATTACCTTTATTTATCACTAGATTTGAGAGTACTTCTGCCCTTAGCAATTAATATAATAGTTTATAGGTATTATACTTGCGTCAATATGTAGGCTACACGTAAAGGTCAAGCTATAATGATGTTGAATGGTGCTTAGTAAGAGTAATTGTTCAATGTTATTTGAATACAACTGAATATATCCATTATTTTACTCAAACTACTGCTGTAATATTTTAATTTTCAGTTGAAGAAAACTAACTATCCATAGAACTTCAATGAGTCGAATAAAACTTCATTATAATAATAATTATATACTTTTGGTCAAGATGGCTATTTTCAGACACTTATAAACGGATGATATAGATTTATTGTTCAAGTAAAAGCCGAAGGTATTTAAAACTATGAAAATTATTTTATGTACAGTGGTATGTAAAACACTGCAATAACAGTAGAGTAGCCAAGTCAGGATGTAAGGAGTTTACTTTTCACACTTTATCACATAATTAATTTTTCGTTGTTATTTATGCTCCTCATTTCAGGAGGTTGGCTATGCACTAGACAATGCAAGCTCTAATGGCAGTGCTGATAACGATGCCAATTTTGTGGTTAGTTGTCACAGGTATATTTCTTTCCAAGAAATCCTGGTAGCGTTTACATTGCAAATACATAATTCATATATAATAATTTGTAGATTATGTTCAGATGCCAATGAATTTTTTTAGCAATAAAGATGTATGATGAATGTTGATTTCGCTGTCAAGAATAGAAATACAGAGACAGACAGAGACAGACAGAGACAGACAGAGACAGACAGACAGACACAGAGAGAGAGAGAGAGAGAGAGAGAGAGAGAGAGAGAGAGAGACAGAGACAGAGAGAGAGAGAAACAGAGAGAGAGAGAGAGAGAGAAAGCAGAGAACGAGAGAGAGAGAGAGAGAGAGAGAGAGAGAGAGAGAGAGAGAGAGAGAGAAAAGACTTGGCGTCTTGTGTGGGCAGTTACTGTGTGATTTGAAAAGGAACCATAAGGCTGAGGAGACTGCCTTGCTGCACCTGGTCAAGGATACCAATAAAGATCAACATGATCCTTTGCTTATATTTTTTTTTAAAGCGTACAATTTTTTTCTAATTGAATGGTTGGAGTTATCAGTGCCAAGGTGGGTTCCTGTCCCCGGTGCAATGTAAACCCCTTTATCCCAATAAACTTTCTGAATGTGTTAATTTTCACCTCTGTCTTTTTGTTTTTATGTTTTAATTTTAAAAAGATTAGTCCCACGTGAGCTTGTGTTTTATGCCAGCCATTACTATTGTCTTAGACCCTAAAAAAAGAACCTATGCTCTCCATCAATGATGATCTTCTCAAAATTCGAACCATCATCAAGAAGTTAAAAGGATTTCATGGAAAAACTGAAATGCAATCCCGCCACATTATTTCAACAATTCCACCTGATAATGGGGCAAGAAGAACTCGCACTATAGGCTTTAAATTTAGCTCCTCCTAAAAAGAACTGCTTAACGGCTTCTCTATTTAAAAATCGTGTTATGATAAAATACACCTTTAAATAACTGTTCATATAAATAATAATTACATGTGCTGAGGCTTGAAAAATGTAATTAGCTCCATAGGAGCATACACTGTATGTTTGATCTCTTTATAAAATAGTATCAGTAAATCAAAACATAAGATTATCTTATTATCAACGGCGTGGTTTTGAAGCAACCTGAGGTTCACTTCAAGTTTTCAGATTTGTTTAATTTCCCTCTTGGCAACCCGAAGTTT
>RQTK01000792.1:229422-242735 GCA_003991915.1 Elysia chlorotica | reverse complement strand
ACGCATCCTGCGATTCCGCCTCCGACTTGCACGATTCAACCCAGAAGTCATTCACGTCTCTGGAAAAAGCCAAATCACAGCTGACGCCCTCTCAAGAGCTCCGACTGGCGACCCCAGTTTGGCAGACATCTGTTTCCATGAAGAAGTACAAGCCACAGAGAAGCATGTCTTTACCTCACTTCCAGCAACCTCAAGGAAAATTGCAGAAATAATCCTTCATCAAAAAGCTGATGCGGAAATCACTGACGTTCGCAGATACCGTGAAATTGGATGGCCGACTTATATGCCAGCCAACACGCTGCTGAGACAATATTGGTCCAACCGACAACATCTCACGATTGTGAATGATCTCCTCCTTTTCAACGACAGAATCGTCATCCCACGGGACTTGAGAATGGATACTCTTAACTGGCTTTATGAAAGTCACCTCGGAACAACCAAGTGCAGAGCACTAGCACAAGACTCAGTTTGGTGGCCCAATATTTCCAGTGACATTGAAAGCATGATCAAGAAATGTCTGATCTGTGCCAAACTGAGACCAGATGTCAGGGAACCACTTCTTCCATCATCCTTCCCGAACCGACCCTGGTCACGAGTGGCAGCAGATTTGTTCTACCTCAAAGGCAAAACCTACCTGGCAGTAACAGACTACTACTCTAGATGGCCAGAACTAAGGATACTGGAAGAACTATCGAGCACACATGTGATCAACAAGCTGAAGTCCATTATAGCAACACACGGAATACCTGACGTCATAGTTTCAGACAACGGGCCCCAGTTTGCAAGCACACAGTTCCAGAACTTTGCTAGAAATTACGGTTTTACCCACATTACCAGCTCACCTCGCTACGCTCAAAGTAATGGCATGATAAAACGAGCGTCTATTCTGTGGCAGCACGTAGAAGTGTTGGACGTTAATTATGGGACCCGTCCTCGGTATACAGTGCTGACGTTGAACGATGAAACCAGCAGGCGTACTGGCCGTGATCGTATAGTGGTTAGTACTTCGCGTTGTGGCCGCGACAACCCAGGTTCGAATCCTGGTCACGGCATAACCATTGCCAAGTCTGTTATTTTTTTTAGCTGTTTGTCATCCTTTTATATTATGCTTTGTCACTTTCTAATTTCTTTGAATCAAAGCCTTATACGTCTTTCTGTGTGGTTTCTGGGAGAAGGGGTATGTTCCTTTGGGCTTTTCTCATGAATTCAGTCTCCACCAATACTTTTTTTTACGGGGGCACTTTTAATTTATGACTATTTTTCTACGGTCAGACAAACTTGAAAGCGTATACCAAAATACAAGAAAACAATATATTTTAAATGGGCAGCAAATGATTGTGAAAAAAAAAAAACTATTTGATATACACACATGTTTTGGCGAAGAATCCCAGATTAATTTAGCTGTATTGGGTGTTATAAATAGAAGTGAATGAAAAAATTTGTAAGAAAAAGTTTCATAGTGTTTATATTTGTCGATTTCATGACAACTTTTGATGATATTTTATGTTTTTTTTAGTGTAGTGTTTGTTTATCTGTTCGTCTGTGCGCGAGGTTTTGTTGGAACCTGGAGTAAAAGTTAGATGAAAGGGGCTTTCAGTTTCACGCTAGTTAGAGTGAGTGAGAGACACAGAGGAAGAGAGAGAGAGAGAGAGAGAGAGAGAGAGAGAGAGAGAGAGAGAAGGGGATAGCGGGGAGAGAGAGGGAGAAGAGATAGCGAGTAGATAGATTAAACAGAGGAAGAGATTTAAACTACAAAATCGCGTGTTTTTTTTACATACATTATATTTTAACGAACATAATATATCGAGCATTAAGATCCAGTTTTTTTTTTTAGCATAATTATCACACTAGAACGGTAAGCGCTTTATTATTGAAAGCATAGTTGATCTTGAATTTTAGAGGCTAAAATAGGTTTAAGTGCCTTTCATAAATTAAAGATACATATAAGTGGATAGTGACACAAAAAGGCCATAATAATTTGAGTTGGTGGGATAGGGCTGACCCAAGTGACAAAACGTTGGTCTCCCATTACGGAGGTCCCAAGTTAGAAAACCACGATTGGTTATTAATTTGTTTAAATTTTGTTTTAGGTTGTTCCATACTTGTTTGATCTGTGTCAGTATTATGTGATTTGCTGAGACAGGAGTCTAGGAATTTTCTCACTGTCTATTCTTTGTCAGCACGTAGAAGTGTTTGACGTTATTTTTGGGACCCTTCCTTGTTATACGGTGCTGACGTTGGACGCTGAAACCAGCAGGCGTACTGGCCGTGATCGTATAGTGGTTAGTACTTCGCGTTGTGGCCGCGACAACCCAGGTTCGTATAACCATAGCCAAGCCTGCTTTCTTTTTTGTTTGTTATCCTTTTATAATATACTTTGTCACTAAGTGAGTAAGTCTTTCTAACTTCTTTCAATCGAACCTTTTTTTTTTTTTTCGTACTGTCATTACTTTTTGTTTGTTATGTTTTTATACTGACAGTACTGTGTTTGTTGTTATGTTTTCATACTGACAGTACTGTGTTTGTTGTTATGTTTTCATACTGACAGTACTGTGTTTGTTGTTATGTTTTCATACTGACAGTACTGTGTTTGTTGTTATTGAGAGAGAGAGAGAGAGAGAGAGAGAGAGAGAGAGAGAGAGAGAAGGGGATAACGGGGAGAGAGAGGGAGAAGAGATAGCGAGGAGATAAACAGAGGAAGAGATTTAAACGACAAAATCCGTTTTTTTTTTACACACAATATATTTTAACGAACATAATATATCGAGCATTAAGATCCAGTTTTTTTTTTTAGCATAATTATCACACTAGAACGGTAAGCGCTTTATTATTGAAAGCATAGTTGATCTTTAATTTTAGAGGCTAAAATAGGTGTAAGGGCCTTTCATAAATTGAAGAGAAATAAAAGTGGATAGTGACACAAAAAGGCCATAATAAATGGGGTGAGTTCGGGTGGGAAAGGGATGACGCAGGTGACAGAACGTTGGTCTCCCATATTACGGAGGTCCCATGTTAGAAAACCACGATAGGAAAATAAAAAATAAAAAAAAATATGTAAAAGGTTGTACCATACTAGTTAGATCAGTGTCAGAATAAAGTGAAATGCTGAGACAGGAGTCGAGGAATAACCACACTGTCTATTCTGTGGCAGCACGTAGAAGTGTTTGACGTTAGTTATGGGACCCGTCCACGGTATACAGTGCTGACGTTGAAGGTTGAAACCAGCAGGCGTACTGGCCGTGATCGTATAGTGGTTAGTACTTCGCGTTGTGGCCGCGACAACCCAGGTTCGAATCCTGGACAAGCCTGCTTTCTTTTTTGTTTGTTATCCTTTTATAATATAAACTTTGTCACTAAAAAGTAAAGTCTTTTTAACTTCTTTCAATCGAACCTTTTTTTTCTTTTCGTACTGTATTAATTTTTTTGTTATGATTTTATACTGACAGTACTGTGTTTGTTGTTATTATGTTTTCAGACTGACAGTAATGTTTTTGTTGTTATGTTTTCATACTGACAGTACTGTGTTTGTTATGTTTTCATACTGACAGCACTGTGTTTGTTGTTATGTTTTCATACGGACAGTACTGTGTTTGATGTTATGTGTTCATACTGACGGCACCGTTTACTATTTTGTTTCCCGATGGATATTGCCGTGTGTGTTGTTATGTTTGTGCAGTGGCGTACTTTTTGTTGTGGTATTATTTCTTTAATGATCGGATATTTTTTGTATGTATAACAGTGAACGGGGTGCAGACCCTCTGCTATTTTATAGCCACAAACTTAGCCATTATGATATTATATGCATGCTATAATAGGCCTAACCCACTCGATTAAAAAAAATGAAGTGACTACTCGGAATAGTATTCCGAATAACAGTTCCACGGCGGACCTGTTATTCGGAATAGTGGCGAGCGGAAGCTCATAGATGTGTCTAAATATAGCTCTGTAACCTGGTCTGCATACCTCGATTCGATGTAATGCGCAAAACTTCTAAGTAAATGAAAAAGAGAAATGTTTGGAGAAAACATACATTTTCAGTAATTTCTAGTGTCTCTGAATCTAATTCGATACATCGTCGCACCTTACAGTGAGGCAAACTTGAGGCTAGAAATAGAACTTAAAGTTCTATAAAACCATATCTAGATCTAGCGTGATTTGTAATGGAAAATTAAAATCTTTTAAAGTAAAATTAACTTGATCAAAATTTATGAAATTGCCTAACCTACGGGGGTAGATTTTATGTAGGAATGCAGCGGTAAAGTGTGTGTGTGTGTGTGTGTGTGTGTGTGTGTGTCTGTGTCTGTGTCGTGTCTAGTGTGTAGTGTTTGGGGGTTATGGCTGAAGATCATGTTGGGTCAGCGGTGAATGTCCAGTTTCTAGCTTGACGCGAGCATCATAGAATCACTCTAGCATAGCATCATAAATCTAAGCATAACAGTTGAGACTTTTAAACATGGCGTAAGAAAATTCGAACTTAATCGGATGAGATCTAAACTACAACGTGATCGACTACCAGTTCTTTTGCAGTGAACTGATGAATGCGGATACTTATAGGCATGTTTGGTGTATAGCTTTAGTGGTAGCTTGTTTTGTCGATAACAATTAGGTTATATGATTCGCAACCACACTCAGAATTAAATGATACAATCACAAGTTTAATATATAAATGCCCGCAATGGGCTGAAGCAAATTCTAAAAGATTGATGGAAAACTTTTGATTTGATGGCATACGACATTATGACTATTAATGTGCGGCCCAAAAAATATGGGTAAGGGGTGATATATATGAATATAAAACACATATTTTTTTATTTGAGAACAAAATCCTTGGTCCAGCCCATAAACAAAATGTTGCTTAAAATTTCCGCAGTCTCAAGTCTCTATCTTAAAAAAAAAATTGAGATGTCTTGATTAACGTGCTGAAAAGGGGCGTTAAAATTAGATTTTTTTAAAAACGACGAATTTTTTTTTAGATTTAGAAAATTATTGATAAAAAAAATAATACTTAGCTTAGAGGGTACCAGCTTGGTTATCATCATTGCCACTGTCTTCCTCAACCTTGGTAATGGGTTTTTTCAGCGTTTTGTTGTTGTCTTATTTTGATGATTTTCCTAGAAAATAAGTTTACCAACAAGCTAAAATTTTTGTAAAAACAAGTCACGTTGTTAAGGTAAAAAAACAAACCTACCTGATTAAATATTCAAAATAAAATATTTCTTATTATCTTTTACTATCATATTTTCATACCATATTAAGAAAATATAGAAGTTTCATATTAGCGTCCACTACTGCATATTAATGTCGGTGTCAGCATAAAGTGAGTGGCTTGTCGCAGCATGTAACATTGTCAGATGTTAGTCTTAAGATCCGTCCACAGTAAAGCCTTGGTGCTGACGTCGGACGATAAGAGACCAAACTCAACCAAACAAATCTATTATTTTGTTGTTGTTTTCATTGTTGTTATTGTTACGTTGCTTCTGGGGTCGTTTTTAGTGCTCTTTCTGTTCTTTCTGTAGCTGTTGCTGTTATTATTATTGCTGCAGATGCTGCTCTATAGACCAATGTTTTTGTCTAAAACTATCTGGTTAGCAAAAGTGTAAGGCTTGGTAAAGAAACTCTCAGGTTTCATACCCCAGGTGTGGCAGAACCCTCAGGGCAATGTTTTGAACACAACATCTTCATTCAAACCTGCAAGCAAGAGCTCTACCACCTACACCACCAGTGTATGTTCATTCCTGGATCTGACAGGAAGATTGAAACTCGTGCAGGTTTCCAAAGTGAGAAGTGAGAATTATTTGTGTTGAGGGCCCCAGCACCTGTTGATTTATTTCCCATCTGCCACGATCTGCGTGCAGGGGTTTCAGCTATGACACAACAGGTGTAAGACTGCAAGCAAGAGCTCTACCACCTACACCACCAGTGTATGTTCATTCCTGGATCTGACAGGAAGATTGAAACTCGTGCAGGTTTCCAAAGTGAGAAGTGAGAATTATTTGTGTTGAGGGCCCCAGCACCTGTTGATTTATTTCCCATCTGCCACGATCTGCGTGCAGGGGTTTCAGCTATGACACAACAGGTGTAAGACTGTACTGCACAGAGAGGCGGGCGCAGTGGGGCCTCTGGTTTTACCATTATCGTAAAGCAGCCCGATAGGTAGGATGTCGGGGATGGCTAGGTGTAGGGAGAAGAGGAGAAGGGAAGAGGGGAGAGTGAACGGTTTATTTATAAGAAACGGAGAAATAGACAGGCAGAATTAAAAATGACAAAATTGATATCAGGAGTAGGGGAGGGAGGAAGAGAACAGAAGAGGGAGAAGAGAGAGAGAGTGTGTGAGAGAGAGAGAGAGAGAGAGAGAGAGAGAGAGAGAGACGAGGTATCAATGTTGCAAAACATGGATTGAAATTGTAGTTCGAAGCGCTTAGTTAGCTCTTGGCATTTTTTTGTGCCATGATATCTGTTTGGTTAGTAATATAGAAAAGTAAAACCTTCTCTCCATGATTATTGTTTTTATAGTTTCTGACATATTTTCATGTTTGGAAGTTTTTGTTATTTTAAAACACGGAAGTTGGCTTGGTATTCGGCGGAGTGAGCCAAAGTGAGAGGGAGATTTGGGAAAGGAAAAAGTGGGTAGAGGAAAGCTGGGATAGTTAGAGAGAAATTTGAAAGAAGAAATTTAAAAACACACGGAAAGGCTGAGGAAAATGATAAAAGAAAATAAAGAGGGCAAATGTGAAATTTATAGAGGGAGATAGAACAAGAGAGATAGCGAGAGGAGAAAGAGAGAGAGGGAGAGAGAGAGAGAGAGAGAGAGAGAGAGAGAGAGAGAGAGAGAGAGAGAGGGAGAGAGAGAGAGATGGGGGACTTGGGTTGGTTGGTTACCAAAGTAAATTGAGCTAGTGCTCATGTTGGACGCCAAACAAAAAAACTCGAATTCAAACTCTCTCTATATATCACTTTTTTATAAATTTGTTGTCATCGTATAGTTTTATTTTTCAACTGTTGTGGTCTCCGATGATCCAAACAACATCGTACGCATGCGCTGATTTATGATCCGCAGCAAAGCATCTTCCGCTGCAATCAATCTACCCTCAATTTCTGACGTGCGTGTTTCAACACATCGCTTCCTCTAGGATGAACTTACAAGGCCGTGGAACTTGATCTTCAGTAAAACAAAAAGTATCTCGAAGAAAAACTCGATTAAAAAAAACTAAAAAAAAACTGCGTAAAGTCTACAAAACCTCAACTCACTACATAGAATAATAAATCATTTCTGAAGTAGTTACGTTTTAAAGTATGCCTGGTCTAGAAATGAGATAGGGTGTTACACAACTGAGGTGTTGAAAATACTAGAACGCGTTTGCTTGGCAGTTTATCATGATTAGTGAGAGACTTCACCAAAAACTCGATGCAAATTTTTGATAATCTAGATGTACGTTACAATCAATTAACATGGCGGCTGAAAGTTTGAAGTGGTTCCCCGACCTCGCTTTATCTCAGTAGGTCGGCGAACCTCCAGGGGTTAAGTTGAAACTTAAATAGTTTATCACGGTTGAGTTTTCACAGTTATCACAGTAAAGTTTCCATTTTAAATTCATCTGTGTTTCTCGTCTGGTGTATTTGTTTGCTTGTTTTTCTGTTGGTTTGCCTGTTTGTTTGTTTGTTTGTTTGCGGGTTGTATGATTAGTTTCTTTAAATCAAAGTCCATCCTTAGCATCTAGAACATCTCGTGGTCGGATCTCAAGACGAACATCTGACAATTATACTTGCTGCCACACAATCCTAGACAGATTGTAGATACTAGGGGTCATAAGTACAACATTGTAGTAAGGTTGCGACTTGTCATAATAAGTTAATGAGAATGAGGAGGTGTACAACGAGTTGTAAGCTACCGTGACGTTGTACTTAAGACCTTAGGGCCCCTGCTCTGAGTCGAACACATTAATTTACTGGTATCAACAGAACGTGTAGTAAACTAAGCGTCTTGATCGGGTTTCGAACCTGGGACCTGTCAATCAGAAGTCGTGTGCTCTTCCAACTGAACTTGGTCGCCCTTAACTCTTTGGATCTCTTAAAATATAACAGGCTTCGCAGTTCACAAGGCGATAACAGATGGCGTAATTACGCCCTAAGGCATGTGCTTTTCTGATCGCTCATTGGCTCCGCAAATCTAGACTAAAGCTATGATTGGACGCCGGTGCAGATTCCGTTACCTACCGTCTTCGTTTCACTATGGGCTCATTCTCGCAAGGCCTCCACAGAGCCGGTAGGGGGGAGTCTGGGCCAGTCCTGCCATCTCTGCAGAATCAATATTGACTTGGGGGGAGTGATTGGCCGATAATGGAGTCCCAGGCCGGGCAACTTGTGTCGGGAAACATTCCCGCTCCGCTTCCGCGATACCTGGGTTCAACCTGTAGAAACATGCTCGTGTTTTCTGTTGCCGGTGTCTTTTTTGTGGTTTCGTTTGCTTTATTTGTTTTAATTTTTTGTGAGTGTGTGTGAGTGAGTGGGGGGGGGGGGTGGGGGGGGGGGGGTCTTTCTGCATTTTAAGTAGTCTACTTTTGACACCACGGGCCGCAAGAACAACGTACGTCGCGGTAGCTTACAACTCGGCGTAAGACAAATAATGAGAGGTTTTAAGACAAGTTGTAAGCTACAGCTACGTTGTACTTACGATCCCATCTCGGTTTCTTTCCGATATGTAGATTTACCTGTAGTTGTAACACCATTCTGTATTTTTTTTTCGTCATCCGGGAATAAAATTAACTTGACTTAAGATAAGATCCTTTATTTTTTTTAAAACAAGTTGGGTTAATTTCTGGTAAACGTTAATGTTCCTAAGGTCCACTTAAATACATTAGTTAATAATCCCTTTTTGTGGTTTGTGTGCTCTTTTGTTCATATGGGTTAGAGGGTAGGGGTAGTCTAGAGAAAACAAAACAAAAATTTATCTCATAGTTAATTTGATATGAGGGAGTTTAATTTACATAATATTTTAATATACAAAAAATAAAAGAAACATTTTTATTGAACTAAAAAACAGTATTAACAATTTGACAACTTTTTCTTGCGATATTGTTATTATTAAAAAAAAATATTCCGTTAACTATTGAATGACATCTATCTTGGATATTAAAATGAGTCCAGTTAGTGTGTGTTTTAATGTGCATTTAATCAATGTATTGTCGTTGTTTTGTGTGTGTGTGTGCCCATAAATAATGACAATAATATTTACAGATTTTTATTTTGGGTGTTGAATTTTTTTTTAATATAATTATGACTCTGCTACTGGAAAATCTTGCTATACATACTGTTAATAAAAACGGGGCTAGATCAAGAACCGACTTCGAGTTCAAAATTGTTGAACTTTCTTTTTAAAAGAATTTGATCAATCGTATTAATATTTAAGTAAGAAATCATAGTTTTGTTGTTAAAGTTCCAAGCGAAAAGAGCATTATACTATTAAAGCTAAATCCAGAATCAACCAACAGGAAGTGGAGATTAATTTTTATTTAGAATGCTGGTGAGCGATTCGAAAATATTACGGTCATTGACCTATAACTATAAGCGTCTTTTATGGACAAAACGATAAAAATTCAAAAGTATTTAAAAAAAAAACAACGGCTGAGTTATAGTTTGAGAGCAAAACTAAAGCACACCCAAAAGTTTCAAGACGAGATGTTCAGTGTAGAGTTGGGCCTATTTGTCGTCGTCGTTGTTGTTGTTGTTGTTGTTGTTGTTGTTGTTGTTGTTGTTGTTGTTGTTGTTGTTGTTGTTTTTTAATATAGATTAATAGATATATTTACATCGCGCGCTAAACACACCATCTTATAGTGCCTTTCAAAAATGTTTTGGTTAGAATTAAACCTAGATGTATAGATAAAATATCATCAAAGCATTTCCAACTTTCATGGTTTACAAGCATTAACCAATTATTACATAAATTTTCATAAACTTACGACAGTTTTCTGGGATCATTACTTTATACTGATGAAAAGAAAACTTAATATAACCGCCTCACAGTCACAGTTTTATTTCCTTGTTCCTTGTTTGTTCGTTTGTTTTTGTTTGTTTTTGATGTTGTTGTTTTTATTGTTGTTACTGTCAGTGTTGTTGTCCCTGTTGTCGTTTGTGTTTTTTTTTCCTGTTGTTGTTTTTTATACTCTCCATTGGGAAGCGAACAAACTACTATTTGGGTCATCCCTCTCCCCTTTTTTTATAATGTGCTGTACAAACAATAATAATGTCAAATTAATCTTATTTTCTGATCTATAGAACAAAACCGTAACAGTGTTGGGTAAATAACGAGGCGAAATGAATAAACAAACGCATCTCTACTATAGGGAAGATGAAATGTGTAATTCCTTGATCTAACAAAGGGTTTATAGAAATATTTCTTAACCGACACGTTTAACTTATTCTAAAATTGCTGCCACAAGTAATAATATTTTATTATTATAAACAATATTATTATTGTAGGTCAATGAACTAAAAAATTCTCACTAAGCTTACTACGCGTCGCCGTGATGGAGTTCGTTCAAATATGGTGCGAAATATTTTTCATTGTATTTTTCCATTGACTTAACCGCTAAAAATTATCCTTATTTTGAAAAAACCCGAGATTATATTATTGCCACTTAAAAAAAACAGCAACCACAAAACAAAACAAAAAAAAACAACCAAGCCCTCCATAAATCATAAACCTTATCACAATTTGTTATCAGGAGCGCGAAAAATAGCCAGATTTCTTAATCTTGAAAGAGCCGGGATGTTCAAGTCGTATGTATCGTTTCCATGGGGGATTATGAAACGTCATCATGTGCTTTGTGCAGCTGATGCTGCAGAGCAAAGACCTGGGGAGGGGGGGGGGGGTTACCAAAACTTGCCTGATGGTCCTCCTTTCAAGATAGACACACTCACCCACACAGACAGACAGAAAAAGACACACTCACTCACACAGACAGACAGAAAAAGACACACTCACCCACACAGACAGACAAAAACAGACACACTCACTCACTCACACAGGCACACACACACTCACTCACACACACACACACACACACACACACACACCTCACTCACACACACACACACACATACATACACACACACACTCACTCATACAGACAGATACACACAGACAGCCACACACACTCATACATACAGACAGAAAGACAGATACACACACACACACTCACTCACACAGACAGACACACACACACTCACTCACACAGACAGAGATACACGCCGACAGCCACACACATTCATACATACAGACAGAAAGACAGACACACACATACTCACACACAGACAGACACACACACATACACACACACACAAGTCAAACAATCTGTACGCAGGCGTCAGTTCTTTGAGTCTATATCTTTTCTTCGCTGTCTTTATACCTTCTTATCTCTATAGCTCGCCGTCTTTATACCTCCTTATCTCTATAGCTCGCCGTCTTTATACCTCCTTATCTTTATAAGTCGCCATATCCATGCCAGAGCTGAAGGTTTATTTACTGGGAAAAACTGTCGTCTTGGAAACAGTTCCTCTAGTTATGAATGCTTGTTAATTTTTTTTCCTCAGTTGTTCTCCTCTCTCCCCCTCTCTCTCTCTCTCTCTCTCTCTCTCTCTCTCTCTCTCTGGCTCCCCCCCTCTCGCTCTTTCTTTCACCTGTTAGCTCTCCTTCTCTCCCACCATTTGCTCTTCTTTTAAAACAATCCTTTTCCCGTGTCTATGTCAATAAACTTTTGTGTAATTACTCCACCTCTGTCTATTTACTATTTCTGATCTACACACAGACACTCACAGACACAAAAGAAAAGCACGGACATTAATATCTTGGCCGAAATCAGCTCCATACATATATAGGATAGACGAGAAAACCAGATACAATCGGTCAAATTGATTGAGTTCTCTACTTTGTTGTTCTATATACACTTATTTTTATTTTCGATATATAGAATTGCCAATTAATTTGTCTGAATTTCCGCAATTTCTCTTTTATCTTGCCTTCTTTTGTAGGTACTTACTACGAAAAGTCGACAAAAACAACACAATTCTTTCAGTTTACGTTTCGCAATCTGGGTAACTACGATTGTAGAATTACCTCTCTTGGATACAATTGAAGCTTCACAAAACAGCACAAATCATCGGTCTTTATGGTTATAGGACAAGTGCGATTGATTCTGTTGACCAGACTCTCCTGGTTCCTAAAGACATAAGTTTTAGCTGTTTATGAAAGTCAACGGCCTGTCTAGCGTACATCCTTTAACTTTTAACTGCAATAAAGAAAGAAGACAACATTATACTGTCTGTAAACAGGACATTACATGTTTTTCTCCGCTATTTCTCCCCTCTTTTTCTCTTTTGATAAATTTAATTGGAGGAAAAATATAGCGACTTCAAATTTTGTTCTCTATTTTTTTTCTCCTTTCATGAACGAGATTTTTAATTATATCTTTGCCATGAAGAAAAACGTAATGAAAAGTTTAATTGGTTAATTTGAGTTTTTTTTTTAAATCAATGACGTTAACAGGAAGAACCTGAAATGTTTACTTGAAGAAAGAACAAAAAGAAAATGAAGAACGCCAAGTAAATAAAGAACAAAAACAAGATGAAGAAAGCGATCTCCTATTTAAATGATTGTGTAACAACTGCCTCAGCGATTCGCTACTACAGTACTCCTTCCTTATAGATCTATTCGAATTTTTTGAAAGATCTAAAAAGTAAATCATGTAGAAAATGTTGGGATCACAATATGAAAATTTAATAAAATAAATTAAAATGTCTCCGACTGAGAAAATTGCGACGAAGAATTACAACAAAATTTGAATGGGTTTATTTGAGTTTTAGTGTAAGTAAACGTATTAGGAAAAAATTATACTTTACTGCAGTCGTCACATAGCAAAGTGAATACTTACATTTAATGTAATGTAAAAACAATCGTGTTGTATTTGGAAAAAGAACTAAGTTTTTTGGCATGTGGTTTCGTGTATATAACCGTTTAAAGATTTAATTCAAAACACTCCTTTTCATGATATTATTAAATGCATCACCGTGATCACCGTCGAAATGTTTTATGTCACAAAAAAGCCATAATTATTGTAATCATTATATCATTACTATCATCATCATCATCTACACACACTCACTCACTCACACACACAGACACACACACTCACTCACACACACACACACACATACATACACACACACACTCACTCATACAGACAGATACACACAGACAGCCACACACACACTCATACATACAGACAGACAGACACACACACACAC
Source organism: Elysia chlorotica (assembly GCA_003991915.1). Taxonomy (NCBI): domain Eukaryota; kingdom Metazoa; phylum Mollusca; class Gastropoda; family Plakobranchidae; genus Elysia; species Elysia chlorotica. Next base: position 229,436 of record RQTK01000792.1, on the reverse strand, counting down.
ACTCACACACAGAC